>OU015490.1:77827367-77884867 GCA_907164885.2 Dolomedes plantarius
TATTGAACAATACTTTTGTTTGCTTCTTAGCCTTTTTTGACTATTTGAAAGTAATGATAATTTGAGCATTTTTAACAATTTATCTTCTTGAAGTACTTTATAAAATGAGTTAATATTTTACCCTTTTTAATATCGAATAGGACTTTGTATATGGGGATGTCAAAAAATAGTCTCTGGCCCAATGAAAGACTCCTGGTGAATTCCTAGGATTTAAGTTGGGCTCCGTATTGGAGATTGCTCAGGTCCCAAAATCTCCTTGGCTAGTAGAATCTTATCCTACATTCCTGTCCGTCTCTCACGCCTGTTTTATATGAAATGTTCTAAGGTTAATGCTTTGTTTCTGATTTTAGTTCGTATTTTTTAAATCTCTGTTAAGTCACATTAAAACATTCCTCCTTACAGAACTTAACACATAAACTATTAAAGCTAATCATTAAAAATTTTTGATGAAACTTTAAATCTTATAGTTATTTAAAATGAACGCTTTCTCAAATGAACGCAGGTAAAAATAATTATTTTATTTGATATTTAATTTTTTTTAATTTAACAATTTTTTAAGTAATTACAAGATATTATTTTATTAAAAAGTTTGGAAAATGTCAGACTATTTTAAAAGCACTATTTAAAAATATCAACCAAATATTTTCATCAATTATAGGGGGTCTGGGACACATTTAAAATTTTTTTTTGTTTATTGAGTTAAAATTTTGAATTTTTTTGTGATGGTTAACCATATAATTTGTAAACAAAATCACATCATAAATCTTCTCAAAAAGTTTTTAATTTTTTAAAATAAAAATTTTTTAATAAAATTGGGGTAATTTAAAATCGTTATAACTCGAAATATTATTTGTCTAATATCAAAATTTTTTCATTTGATTAAACAGAAATATGTAAGTTTTAATTTTGATTCAGTATTTTTAAAAATATTAATTAAAAAAAAAATAAAAATATTTAGGTTAAAAGTTACAAAAAAATGATGTAACTTATTTTAAAAAAATCATATTTTGAAAAATAAATATTTTTTCAAATTTTCTGAATCAAAATTAAAGTAAAATAGTTGAAAAAGACATGTTCCAAGTTTCAATCATTTATCTTTAGCAGTTATTGACTTATAACAATTTAAAGACGAGAAATGGGGAAAAAACCCATCATGCAGAAAAACGCACTTACAGGTTCAAACAATGATTGGCTACTATTAGAAGGTTGAAAAAAAATTTCTCAAATGTTCTAATTAAGATAGAAACATGATTTAAACGTCATTTTAAGCGTAAAAGAACACAGAATTTTTAATGCAATAAATTTTTTTTTCGAAAATTAGAACAATTAATTCCTGGACCCCCTTAATTGTTAAACCTCACTAAAGATGAGGATTTTTAAAATTTTTTTTTAAATGATGAGTGCCTTGACAATCAACGTAATCGTGAGAAACTTATAAGTTGTGGTTAAATATTAATTTCTTAAATTCAATATAACGGATAGGATTTGTAACATGTGGGAAGAAAAAATACTCCTGCTAGTCTGAAAGGTTCTCAATCCCTAATAAGTATTTAGGATTTAAGAAGCTTAATTTTCAACTTTTTATGTATGCGGGTAACAACTCTGTAGAGCTCTCTCAAAAAACATTTCTGAATGATGATGTTTTTAGTGACATAATAATTACCAACAGCAGTTACGATCAGTTAACAATTACTAGCAATTTCCTATAAAAGAGCGCCAGAAAATATCATTTTGAGCCCTGTTGTATTTATATATATATATATATATATATATATATATATATATATATAAAATATATATAGAGGTATTCAAGTTTTACATTAAAAACCCTATTCCAGAAATCTTCTGTCACTTTGAACAATATTGTAGAAATTCGCAAAAAAAATATTACGATTCAGTTGAATAATAAGTGGTCCCAGCTCTTTAATTAGCCCCGAATAAGAAATCGTTGGATTTTGAAACTAAGCATTTCTGAAGTATTTCTCAAGTTTTACATTAAATACCGTATTCCAACAATCTTCAGTCACACTGGCCGATAATTTGGAAATCCGCGAAAAAGATTACAATTTTAAGTTCAGTTGAATAATAAGTGGTCTCAACTCCCTAATTAGCCCCAAATTAGAAATCGGAGGAATTTTGAAGCTAAGGCAGAATTATTTCTCAAATTTTACATTAAAAACCCTATTCCAACAATCTTCAGCCACTTAATCCGATAATGTGGAAATCCGTAAAAAGGATTACGAATTTAAGATCAGTTGAACAATAAATGATCTCAACTCTCGAATTAGCCCAAAATTAGAAATCGTAGGATTTTGAAGTTAAGGCAGGACTATTTCTCAAATTTTACATTAAACACCCTATTAAAGCAATCTTCAGCGGCTTTAGCCGATAATGGGGGAAATTCGAAAAAAAGATTATGAATTTAAGATCAGTTGAATAATAAGTGATCTCAACTCTCTAATTAACCCAAAATTAGAAATCATTAGATTTTGAAGATAAGGCTGAAGTATTTCTCAAATTTTACATTAAACATCCTATTAAAGCAATCTCCAGCCACTTTAGCCGATAATGTGGAAATTCGTAAAAAGGATTACGAATTTCAGATCAGTTGAATAATAAATGATCTCAACTCTCTAATTTTCCCTAAATTTGAGTGTTGAACATGGACGTTTGTAGCCATTCGGTACCGGTTTAAGCAGCAGGTCCCTGTCTAATTAGCTCTTGTGAAGCAAAAATTGACCGTAGCGCTCCAAACCAAACCATCCCTATATTAGAAATCGTTGGATTTTGAAACTCAGGCAGAAATGTTCAGCAATCAGCTACAGTCGTAGTTTAAATCCCGACTATCGTTATACATAATAACGCATTAAACTTATTACAGTCATCAAAGCTACTCTAGAGTTATTGACTCTTAAAATATTCTTTTTCTGTGCTTTCACTGACAATTCGGCACCAATTTTGCAATTTCTTTTTCCGCGTAATACCCCGGGTGATTGTTTGCGCAGAAAGCTTGGCCTTCCACCGAAAGCCTATTTCCCCCTAAATACCACATCACTGCCCCAGTGATTCATTTATCACACAACCAGTTACCAGAAAATAAACCATCTAAATAGTTTTCGATTTGGGGTGAGAAACTGCTCGGGGGTACCCGGGGAAGAGAAAACACAACCGCTAATAATAATAAAGAGGGAAGGGAAGACGAACAAAAAATAAAAAGATGGGAAGAATAATTCTAGGCGGGGCCAAATACGGTATGTCACAGGTAGTACGCTCTCAGGTAGAACTCGACTCACGTACAACCCGGGGCGATTCACGAACTGGCAATGGTGGCATAAATTGGTGACTCCAATATTGTATTTTTCTGGGATACATACACTTCAGGGGGTGGCAGGTCGTCCTTGGGCGCTGTGTTTAATTTTGTGAAGCGATTCTCTCTCTCTCTCTCGCTTTTATTATTTCTGTAAATGGCATTTTTTTTTTCCCTGCTGCCAGACTCCCACATGCGTTTGGGTGACCTCCAGTGCGAGGAGTAGTGGCCAATAAAAGTGGTCATTACCGGCGACTCGCTTCCTCTAGGTTTGGGTTTGATTTTTTTGTTATCATTATTATTATTACTTAATGTCGGAGATGTTGAGCAAGATGTTAGGGAACTGAGTATAAATTGCGAGCGATTTATGAACTTATCATCCACACTTGACATGAAAAGCTCATCATTGTTAAGGCTCAGAGAAAAGCACTTTAAACGGTCTTTTCTGTTTCCAGCGGTCTGCATGGACTCACAGTCGTAATTTAAGCTTTTCTTTTTTTATCTGGGGATTGGTGGAGGTTTTATTTTTTACTGTTGGAGGGTGGGAGGTGGGGACGTTGTGCAAGGAACAGCTTCGAAGGTTCGAATGTTTAATGTATTCAAGTTTTGTGTCCTACGTGCTCAGAGTTTGAGGAGGCTTTGCTGTAATGAAAAGGTGTTTAACTAAAAAGAAGGTGTGTTCGGTGAAAGCGAAAATTAGCTCGCATATAATTGAAAGCAAAAAAAAAAATATCTGATCACTCCCTCCCTATAACTGTCATTATTCATACTAAATTAAACGCACTGTGAATCTCTTACGATATATTCACAGAATATAAAACATAAGAGAAAGAAAACCATTCTAGGTATAACTTTGCAATAGACAATCATATTAAAACTTTTGTTGGGACGAGATACGAGGGTCACTTTTTAAGTAAGAACCGTTTTCTAATGGAGTAAGAGAAACTTTTTTCACTTTTCAACATAGTCACCATTAACATTTAAACATTTGTCAAGTCGTGTCTCCAACTTTTGGACCCCGTCATCAAAGAACTCTCAGCCTGACCGTTAAACCAGTTAGTAACAGTTTCTTTCAACATGTCATCATTTTCCAAGCGCTTTCCACCAAGAAATTCCTTAAGTTTTAGAAACAGATGAGAGTCTGATGGTGGTAAGTCAGGGCTGTATGGTGGATGATCCAGTAATTCCCAATGAAAATTGTCAAAATCGACGACGGGGACTGCTCTCTAGCGATGTCGTTCTGCTTCACGACAAAGCTCGGCCTCACGTTGCGGCAAGAACAAAGACGAAACTGGACAATTTTCATTGGGAATTACTGGATCATCCACCATACAGCCCTGACTTAGCGCCATCAGACTCTCCTCTGTTTCCAAAATTTAAGGAATTTCTTGGTGGAAAGCGCTTAGAAAATGATGACATGTTGAAAAAAACTGTTACTAACTGGTTTAACGGTAAGGCGGAGAGTTCTTTGACGATGGGATCCAAAAGCTGGTGACACGACTTGACAAATGTTTAAATGTTAATGGTGACTATGTTGAAAAGTGAAAAAAAGTTCATATTTTAATTTGTGATACAATTTACGTTCATAATTAAAGTTTCTCTTACTCCATTACAAAACGGTTCTTACTTAAAAAATGACCCTCGTATATAACCAGTGGAATTTGCGCAAAGCAAAATATTCTTTTAATATTCAGTGCGAATTCCAATTGAAACTCAATTTGAGTTCCTAATGCTTCAAAAAGTGCTTTCTTCCACAGGTGGATAGAAAAACAGCGAAACAACTACCTAAAAGTTAGATGATCCCCTAAAACAGGCATCAAATAATTGAAAAATAAATCTTAAAGAACTATAAAAAACTCGGTTTGACTTTTCAAATCTGTACCAATGTGTTATTGATTAAATTCGCTTTTTCATCCTCTGTTAAATGTCATCAAAGCATTGTTATGTTTCTAGTTTTATTGGAAAGTTTGACGAACTTGTAAAAGCCAGGAAACGCAGCTCTGTCAGAGTGCTAACACAATAGTACCTTAGAGATAATTAAAACTTCTATACCAGAGTGTTGCACGCTATGAACTGCTTTGATTTGATCTCCAAAATATGCAGGTTGACTCACGAGCACCCATTTTGTTTCTCACTCTCTCCAAAACGCAAATATATGTGAACTAAAGGCTATTTCGGGACGAGTTTTCAAAGTTCGTTCTCGCCTGATCCTGAAGAATTTCACCCCGAGTTTGCTGGAGTCAGCCCTGAACAGATGCATATTATCCTACAACTTTATGAATTTAGAAAGTAAAGAAGTGTCTTTAAGTCAAAATTAAATAAACTATTAAATAATTCAATGTTTTGCCCATTAAGTTTATGTATCATTTATTAATTTAAGTTTTTTATTCCATACTTTCTTCTAAACTCCACAACTTGTTCCCAAATATAATCTAAAATGTAGGGATCGAATCCCCGTTAGGGTTAAGCTATTGGGCTTTGGATCAGCTCGTGTCACTTCTAATGTACACATCCATCCTTTTATAGGTATAAATGATCATTGTTTAAAGAAAATCTTAATTATAGTACTACTGTTCATTTCCAGTAAAGAGGATGAAACTATAATGACTTCTTCCATAATTAGGAATCGAACCAATGCTTTCTCATCTCGAGCCGGGTGCTTTTCCAACTTATTTAAGTTGTCGTTGTGTGGAAGCTTTAATTTGAATCCTTTCGGACAATGAGATTCTGGCCATAAAAATTCATTTCTAATTATTTTTAATAAATTAATCATTTTATGCATAACAGTCCATCCAAACTCTTTGCCAACATTCTGCCTCCACTTTAACGATCATCTGTTAGAGTTGAGCATCTAACCTGACAAGCCCGAGAAGAGACCGTTCCTCTCCTGATTGAGCTTTCATAGTGACGTGAGAAAGTTTTATTTTCATTGACTTCCCTATAAATCAAAGAGTCCGTCAAATTGTTGGGATTGTTCGTTTGGTAGTTTGCCTCCACGAAGTTTGAAAAGACTGGGTCAAACAATGGCCCTGGCAGACAACCGTTATACTTTAATACAGAAGACTGAATTAAAACGCCGAACATTTAATGAAAAGTTGGTTATTAAATGTACTGAAAAAGTCTTTAAAATATTTTATCTTCTAACCTTTTTACATAATAGCCTAGATCCTAGTTATTTATATAGAAGTTAGGAAAAGTAAATTTTAACAAAGATAAAATTTCTGGTCTGAATTCAAAAGTATTTTGGCTGAAACACGATCAGTAATAACCGGAATAACAACAGAAGTCTATCATCAATTTATACACATCCCCTTAAATCATTAGTAAACGGAAACTTCTGGTGGTTTAGATTCTTAGGCCTTTTGTGTACTCCTCTCTAGAGGTTCCATATTTAACTGCCATTTGACCCACATATTTTTTATAGCATCCCTTTGTACTCTATTTGAGGAAGAAGGAAATGTAACGAAATGGTTGAGTTCTGATTCAGTTGGGAGAGAAAGTAAGAAACTTTCGTAATTTTCTGGATTAAGAAGGCTCAATAGATCTCTCTCTTTTATTACTATACACCGCCCAGACACATGTATATATGCTTGATGGGTTATAGTGCGAAAATTATTAGAAAGTTTCACAAGTATTTTCACTTGCTTCAATTCTGATGTGGCCTTGTTATCATTGAAATATTGTCCATGATGCGGTGAAGCATACTTCACTCTATGCATTTTAGTTTCCCTTTCTGTAATTAAATGCAAAAACACGCACGATTGTATATGTACTTGCAAAAAATGTCATGCAAACAATCCGAGCTAAAATATTTAAAAAAATTAATTGACGGAAACAAATTAGTATAAACTTTTCCATATAGTATGGAGCAATCGGAGCACTTTTCTATGAACCAATATGGGAAAAATAGGGAAAGGATTCCATAAGCACAATTGTAAAGATCCTGTCAGCAGTTTATCCATTGATGTTAATTCCCTTTTCATCATCGTCCCTATTCAAGGAGCACTTAGTTGTTAAAAAACCAGACTTCAGGAAATCCATTATACTGATATTTAAATTAGGGAATATATAGCATTAACTAAACTGAACGTTGTATGAACTGCTTTTAACTTTAATGGGGAACTCTATGAACAATGCTAAAAAGTCGATACTGAAATCCATTTATAGAGATCACCTCCCATCCCCCACAGTATTCCCTGAGGAACTACTTTCGGTAGCTTAGCGAGGCAGTGACAACATCATTTTCATGAAAAGCCTTGCTAGAGCTTTGTTTACAGCTCTCATTGGTCAATATAGGCTCCGTAATGGACACTTCATCAAGACACTTCATCAACGAATAAACCATATATATAAACGATGTTGAACGATAATGTCTCCAAGCTACAGCATTGGAAACATAACCATTAAACGAAATTTTTTAAATGTTTGACTATGGAGATAAGCTACTCTTAAAACTGAGCAATCCTTAAAAAAAAGAAGCCCCTTATTTTCCTTTTTTTCCAAATCTTTACCAAATAAAAAAGGAGTGAATATCTTATTTGAAGAGCCTTACGACGTAAAATTCTTATAAAAGCGCATGTTTGTTTCTAGACAAGATTTACTTTACAGCTTTTAGAATCAATTAAAGCAAATCGCACGTTGTAACGTTTGTTACGTTGTGTACATTCCTTGTGTATCACATAACAAGTTTTGACGGAATAAAAGTGATATAATTGTGTTCGTTGATACGGTTAATCTCACATTGGATTTTTTTTATGATTATATAGCCTTTAAGATCATATAGCTAAACACTTCACACGGTATGCAATTGAAATTTCATACTGAATCCTTCTGATCTATTTTATTTGAATTGTCATCAGGATTTTTGCTTACGGGAAAAAAAAGGCTTGAAATAATTTCCCTAAAGCAAAGATTTCTTTCAAATAACGACTTAAAAGGTTGTATAAATGAATTTACAAATCCTGAAGATAAATCAACTCCAAACCTTATCTTGGCGGAAAAAGTACGCTAACTAAATAGTTTGCCGGGATAATGCATAAAATAAGCAAACATGTTTAACTTTTAAAATTTCAAACTCTCCCGAAACCATTATTCATAAAAAAAATTTTATATTAACACACATTTGAGGGAAATAATATCAATCCTACATGGAGTCCAAAATTTGTGCGATGACTACAAGACTTAACCAACTATTTTCAACAACAAAAAGTCAAAGTTACTGTATAAATGCATATTCCCCTCATAACACATTGCGAAAAATTGCATCAATTTTAGTTAGCTGTATGGTCGCCAACTTGGTGATAATTTGCAAAAAATCTGCGAAAAGTTCTAATTCTTCATCGTTTGTAAACAGTCTTTTTTTAAATTTTTACATGAGAAGATGCCTGAGGTAAGAAAATAACTGTAAAAATATTTTTTCTATTTGATTTTTGGTAAAAATAAGTTATGGCAGTATTTATCTATTAATTGGTTCATATTTCATATCAGGGTTTCCCAGACTGTGCTCTGCGGAACACTGGTGTTTCACGGAAAGTTAATAGGTGTTCCGCAAAAAAGCCAAAATTGTTTTATATCCTGGAACGGCTACAAGAAATTCAAACATGTTTGACCAATGAATGCTCTAAAATGTCTAAAAAATTAAATACAAAATAAATAATTAATGTGTTTTCTTCTTTTTTAAATTTTTTTATTGATTATGTGTTATTACATACTTTACAAAATAAACATGGTGTTCCGTTAAAATTTCAGCATTTACGAAGTGTTCCATTGCAGAAAAAGTTTGGAAAACCCTGTTTTATATTATAGCACCAAACAATAAATATTACAAGCTCTACAGTCATATTTCAGCCTTTTTCATCAAAAACTGAAACCGGCACAAGCCCTCCGATTTTAATACAAAATTAGAATAGAGTTCTATAACGAGGGTAATGGCCAATTTGGCGAGATTTTGCTTTCTACCGCTTTATTGTTTTACATTTTTTCTTCAATCTGTGTCTACTATCTGTAAAATAAGTCGATGTGGCGATTTACTGTTTCAGATTTAAATTAGCTGAATTCAATCAGTTTTAGAAGTGCTGAGAATCCTTTTTATTATATTTTCTGTCTGCATTTTATTTCCCTTTTTAATGTCCTCTGCTCAGAAAATGACGCCATTTTGTATATGGGGACATCCAAGTACAAGTATTTAGAAATGCAGCCAAGGAAAAAAATGGAGCTATATTATCTCCATTTTTTTTTTAGTTTTAGCCTTAAATTATATCGAAGGCCAACAAACCAAATCTGTTTACACGGAGTTGAAATTTAAGAACAGGGGTCCTAAGTCCAAAAATTTGTAGTATACTGGTATCACAACTTTCTATTTTACTTGCACTTTTTTGTTTACACAAACTAACAAGATTCTTGAATGAAAAGAAAAATATGCCAACAACAGTATGTTTTGAGTACCCCATACTGTGACATCCAAATCATCACTTCCTTAAGTTGGTTTCATTTGTCTGAGTGCTAAACTGCAACCACGGCAACTTCTTCTGTATGTCGACTACGTGATGGAAACTAAACTCAAAATTTGGCTCATGTTTGGATTGCAAACTTCTAGCTATCAAATTTTTATTGACGTTATTGAATATTTCATTTTCTTGAATAAATTGTATATTGCTATCCAAATATTAATCTAGAAACTTGAAATCTTTGGGAATTGACACTAAAAAAAATTGACAATAACATCATTCTCACTAGCTGACATAACATTTAGATTTTACCTAAAGAATCGTTTTCAAAATTTTAAACATTTTAAATGAGTAATAAAATTTTAATAGTCTCCGTTAAAAGTCGTTTAAATGGCATGTTTGATTATTACTTAGGTTTAAAATGATAAGTGGTTTTAATTTAATGCTCCTAGTATCATTCTCATAAAGGGGAGGGCAATTGTTTTAGCCCGGGGGCCACTTTGTGTAAGCGGAGGTTAGCGGAGGGCCGCACCTTTTAAAATGATTGCATTTATTAGTTGACTTTGCATTTCAGAAAAGGTATAAATTGTATCATAAAAATCAATAAATATAAATTAAATTAAATATTGGCAGTTTTTCTGGCTGTTTTGGAGTTTTGGGCTGTCTTTGGCAGTCTATGGCTGTCCGAATTTTGTTGGGTGTCTTGGCGGGCCACAAAAAAATCTGTAGCGGGCCGCATGGGGCCCACCCCTATTTGTCCACCCCTGTTCTTATAGAGGCCGATCGCCCAAGAACGGTTAACACAACGAATACTCCAACGTAATGGGAACAGATAAGATAAACAACCTTTCAGAAATAACAAATAGCATTCAAGAACCGAAAGATAAAGATCGCACAATTCCATTGATCCGTGTTACCAAAAAAATAAGGTTGCCAGAATAAAATCGTTATCGAACAATGAAATCGCCAAATTTAGCGTGCACCCGATAGTTCACTTTAGCCGGTAATTTATGAAAATATTGCTTTTAGAGAGCTGATGAATACCAATTACATTATGAAAAATATACAATATTCAAATACTTACCAATACAATCTTTAGTCTAAATTTCTCTCTTAGCTCATTCATTGCCGATCAATCAAATGATTTCTTCATGAATAAATTTGAATTCTTTATACAATTAATGAAGAAATCACTTATAAAATTACATTTTTCTAGCAAAAAATTATACTAAAATTTAAGCAATCATTTGTCAGTTTGTGCGTAAACAGATTGCCTGTATTTGTGTTGCCACTCCAGCTTACTAAAGTAAATAATGCTTACTTTTTATTTAGAATATATCTTAAATACACCACAAACATTATGACGTCATTCAATGGCTACAATAATTTTAGGTATCCAGGCTAAATGAAATCACTATTTTAATGCGATGCTTGAAGACGACTTTAAGGGCCTGTTCACATAGGAGTACGTTGCGGAGCGTTAAAGAATTGAAATATATTTAACCATTGACAAACCTCCAAACGATTAGCAATGAAATTTTTAACGCCTATGATTGGTTTATTTTCGTCCCAACGTCATCTTTTCCTTAACGCAACGCAACGGACTCCTATGTGAACAGGCCCTTTACTCTTCTTTCCGGAGTCTATTTTGTTTGATCAATTTTTTTTTTTGACGGAATTTTCAATGGTAATTGGCTGTGGAAATTTAAAAAGTTTGCATCTATTTAATATCAAATCACAGTAGTATATGAATATACCGCCCTTAAAATGCGTTTTACTGTCAGAAAAAGGTTCTTTTGCAAGACATTTTTTAAAAAATCATTTTTCCATATGTGTAAAGGAAAGATTTAGCCAAGAGAAAATATAAGGAATACCTAATACAGACGACAAAGAAGTTAAAAATTGAAATTTTTGCTCACTGATGTTTTGGTGAAAAACCAGTTTAAATACATCACGTTAGCGGGAGTTTTGGCATGTTACGACAACGTGATAGCTGCTTATAAGTCTTTTCTTAGGTTAATCTAAGGCTCCAAGCAGCTTTACCAACACAACCGAGCATACTTACTAACACAATCTTTAGCCTAAATTTCTCTGGTATCTCATTCATTGCCGATCAATCAAATGATTTCTTCATGAATAAGTTTGGATTCTTTTGACAATTAATGAAGAAATCACATGCAAAATTACATTTTCTAGGAAAAAAACTGTACTAAAATCATTTTCATCACACGTAATTAGTTTCCCCGTGTCAAGAAATCAATATAAAGCCTTGTTCACATCGCTTCTGGAATGGAGCGGAGCATATGCAACAAAATTTTAACCAATCACAATGCTAAACGGAATGACCACGTGATATGTCAAACCAACCACAGGTCAACGATATCACCTCCAACTGAGGAGGGCTAACATTACACTCCTAAGAAATGTGGACGAGGCTTTAATATGATGTTCTTAGAAAATTTTCCAGCTGTTCTTGAATAGTCCATTAATATAAGGTTTTTTATTTCACATAGCGCCTGATCTGTACTATTGAGAGAAATTCAAAACAATATGATTCTCCATTATGTAAAACTGAATATTATATGAGTAAACTGAATAAAACTTAACTACAATTGTATAGAGTTTTACAGTGTTAGCTTTTCCCACTTCTACCAGCACTTCGAGGTGAGAGTACCTGTTCTATAATGCTTAAATGATAAATGGAAAAATGGTAACATCCCATTCAGCGATGATTTTGAAAAAATGAATTGTAGATGCTAAAATGCAGGGATGATTATTTATCAGCGAAAATTTTTAAACAATTGTGATGTTTATTTCTAAACTCATATATTTTTTTAAATAGCAACTTACAGACGTTTTCAGAATAAAAGTGGGAATGACAGTTTTTCTTTCGAAAGGATGTTCCTTTTGCCTTTTAAGACCACTAATTCGAGAAAAAATGAACTTCCTCCTTCAAAAAGCTTGTGTCTAAGGCCCTGGATTTTAGGAGTGGAGAGGGGGTCGCAAGTCATTGAATAAATGAATATTAATATATTCTTAAAAAGTGTTTAACTTGATTTTATTAGCTATTGAGTGGCAAAATTTTAAAGGTCTCTGAAGACAATAGTAACAAAAAGTCTACCTGAATTAATTTTTAAAAAAATTGTAGCATTTTTTTGCACAATAAAATTTTGTGTTCATTATTTTGAATTTAATAAAATATTTTAAAACTTATTCCCCTAAACTGCTCCTGAATTTTTAAAGTTAATTTTTAAAGTTTTAAGAATTTTTAGTCTCTGTACGATGGACATATTTGCACCAGTGTCTCATATTCGTTGTAGCGAGGTTTTACAATATTTGCCAGAAATTGGTTGAGTGAAGGTCCACCAAATGAAAATTTTTAAAGAACTTTTCTTTTTTTTCTTCTTCTAAATTATAGGAATTTTAAAATAAAACAACTAAGAACTTTCTAGGATGATAACGTTGCCAAATGCTCTTTTTGCTGCAATGTCTATGTGTATCCTTGTTATGTCTGCATTGGAAATCAATTTATCTGGGAATAGAATTTTTCCCCATGGATAAATAAATTCAAAAGATATTACTGAAATTTCTTGCAAGGCTATCTCTATGAAATTTCGTACAGGTTTCCTTTAATCTTTTTTCATTAAACTGTTTGTGGAATTTTCGATTTCGAGCAAGGAATCTCTGGTTTCTGTGACTTTGTCCCAAGTGGAACAAATGAGTGTTTGACCTTAAATAAGGTTAAAAAAATTATTAAATTTTATAAACCAACTTTTTCTAAGTCATGAAGATAAACTATTTGAAATCTTTTTTTTTTTTTTGCATCAGAAGGAAATGAATTATCGAAAAGAGCTTTTGGATCAGTAAATATATCAAAAACTGTACTGTCAACTGGAGTAACTTCGGCCTTTATGGTAACTTTGGCCCAAGAAACCTATTATAATATACCTATATACCTATATACCTATAAACCTGTATAGTTTTTATACCTATTATATTTTATACCTATTATATTATTTAACCCACCTATTGGCCCTTGCAATAAATAAGGGATAATCACTCGTTTGTCTAGATACAGAACATACAATCTTTTTTCGTTTGTTTGGCCAAAGTTACCTCAGTTGAAGGTACATTCTTCAAAAGTCGTATATTTAAACTAGCTGAATACCCGTGCTTCGCTACGGAGTACATTCAAATTAAACACAACGGTAAAAAAAAATATATCCATATATATTTTTATAAAAGAATCGTAACGGATATTTTTATAGACAAAATAATGTAGAAGAAAATATTGATATTAAATCTAATAGAACATACTAAAGAATATAGTACAGTTTATATAGTACAGTTTGAGGAACATTTCTTTTATTGTATTTTAATATTTTTTTGGATAATGTCCAATCGTCTCCTGAATTAGAAAGAAAGCAAATTGTCAATTTATTTTGTTGTTATGCACGTGACGCAAAAATTAATTAAAAATATCACAAAAAGAAAAGAAACCACGTGATCAGAATTTGATAAATTAAATTCTAAAAATTAATCTTTAAAAATTCACCAAAATTCAGAAAATGCAGGTAAAGATTCGAAAAAGATTTCATTTTAAAGGAATTTTTATGATTTTTCTCGTGATATAAATTTTATAGCCCTAAGATTATTATTTTTAGTGCAAACGTTAAAGAATGTCACAAAAACAGCTTAAAAATTTAATTTAAAAAAAAAAATCTAAGAAGACTTTTTCAAAAATCTTCTTAGATTTCAAAATTTTAGGTCCAGCGGTGTGGTCTGTGCGTTATCTGTCAGTCAGTCAGTTACGGAACTGTGTTATATATATAGATTATTTTAATTAAAGTCTTCAAGTATTTTTAAATGTTTAGTATTTTATATCGCACCCCAGCAAGAAAAGTGACACAAGTCAAAAAATGGCAATTTTGAGGTTATGTCATTGAAAAATGTGTATGAAGAGCCCCATCGTGCACAAAAAGCGACACATCTTTATCTCGCAATTTGTGCACCTGAGGGCAGTTGTATCAGTTTTATCGTAATGTTAGTTCAAGCTGTATAGTATTCTTTAAGTCAATTTTTCTCAAATGGAGCATTTTTGAGTTGTGTCCTTTTTCATGCCGGGGTACGATATGATGGCCCATATAAGGGAAAATAATCATTGCGGAATATGTATGCTGCAGTTACGGTTTCGTCCACCTCTACAATTACAGCATTAGGAAATAAGGTTGCTGAATTATCTTGCGAAATTGATTGGCTGTCTCGCAAACCGTTTCGAGCTTTAAACATAGATCGTAAACGATCCAAATAAAGAACTCGCTTAGATTTAAATCATTTATGTTGATATCATGCTCGTTTTTCGGAAAAAGCTAAAAAAAAAATAAAATAAATAAATGTGTCAGAACATGTAATTTTCAGGAAAACGCAAAGGTGCATCAGGCTTAGCTGCTACTGACGGAAGGCAACAATTTTGCTGCTTATTTGTTCAAGATCGCAAAACAAAATCAAATTTTTGATAGATAGTGGTGTTGCATGTTCCGTCTCCCATGTTGCTCAAGCAAATTGTGTTAAGGGGACAGTGGACTTTCGAAATTGTGAAATTTGTCCAAAAATTATATATTTTTATTTTATTGAATTGTGAAACTACGGACGAGTAGGAATGTGTTGCAAAAAGAATTTTTAATTTCTGTGATTACTTTCCTAGTTATAGGCATTTGTATTTAAATTATATATTATGTGGTTACTAATAGCAATAACTTTAAATGTGTTTTTCTCAAAATAAAAATTTTCATGTCTTACGAATATTCAAACTGCTCCAGACGCATTTTTAATTATCGTATTGCTTTGAAATTTAAGTTTTATATACTTAACTGTATATCAAATAAATATTATTGAAAATAATTATGCTTCGTAGCTCAGAATTTCTAAATTTTGTACTTGAAAAGGTGATTTATAGGTACTCTGCGTAATAAAAAGGGTGTTTTCACTGTTATTACTTTTTTCTCTTTATATTTTTAATGAATGCTTAAAATAAGCAATAAGTTTCATTGTTAGTTCTATAAGGTATCCTGGAAATAAAAATTACCATATTGTATGCAAAAGAAATGCGCATGGAACATTTTTAATTAGGCCAATTTTTGATTTAATTAATAATTTATAATTCATAAATTATTAATATTTCATCTTTAAATTTTAACCACTTTTACATATCTATGGTACTAATCACATATTCAAATTTCAAGCAAATCTATTCAAAACAAAAAAAAGTTAGGTTTGAAGGTCCACTGTCACCTTAAGCGAAATCCAAATTCAGATTTTACCTTATATGCTGCTAATGGTACACCCATTAAAGCTTTAAGACATAAACACTTAACATTAGATTTAGGGTTACGACGCTTATTTCCATGGTCTTTTGATTTTGCAGATTTCTAGACCCATCCTGGGAGAAGATTTTTTTAGAAAGATTTGAATTACTATCAGGTATAAAAAATCGTCGTGAACTAACCCTATTGGATTCGCTCTCTTCAATGTTAACCTATGGAGAAAATGTGTCTAAGGATTGTTGACTTGGATTTAAAGATTTTGAAAAAAAAAATTGTACTCCGTAATGGAGAAAGAAATTTTACACCTTGGGACATTTTTCGTTTTATAAAAAAAAATTGCAAATAACATTTTAAAATTTAAATTATTCGGGGAAAAATTTAGTACTGTGTGTTTTAAACGCTCCTAAATTCCTTTTATGGGCGAAATTTATAAAATGAATCTTGTTGCAATGTGCAGATAAATTCTAATAATTTCAAGATAAAAAGAACTTTTTATATACCATGTTTTTAAATTTTCTGTTTAATCATATAAACTTGACAATTCTATGTATTAATAAATACTTTTTAAAAAAATTTTTGATCAATTATCCCATCAACTCGAAAGAAAATGAAGTTAATTGGAAGTTAACTTGCGTTTAACTTTTCGTCCCCGTGCCAGCCGATAGATGGCTGCACCAGTCTACAAAACAAAATTAACTGAAAATAACTGAAAAGGAATTTAATTCTGCTTAAAGATGGCTAAAAGTATTAAAATAATGCATTTTCCTCGTGTTCTGAGCTATTCTAAAAGTTTCAAATGTCTAGCTAGTCGGGAAGTTAGTTAAACATCGATTGCAAGATTTGTACGGGACAAACACACAAACACACAAACAAACAAGAAAGCGAGTTAATAAAAACGTGGTAAAAATATTATTTTTAATGGATTACAACATTTATGTAGCTGTAAATAGTTGACACATTTTCTCCATAGGTTAACATTGAGGTGAGCTAATCCAATAGTGTTAGTACACACCAGCCTTAACACTGATGACGGGAGACGTGAATTGTCGTCTTTAATTTTGCAACTGTAGGCGACGGGAGACGTGAATACACGCCATTTGTCACTTCATGCAATATCGTGTAAGAAACTGCAATTACAATTAAATAAAACATTACAATGAAGAATCTTTGTTATAAACAAACATGTGATGAATGCGTGTTTGCATTTCATACTCGAAATACTAAGGAACCGGTTATTAAAGTATATTCAGTTTATAATATTATAAAATTTTATTGAAAACCTTTCTTTTAGTAATGAGAAAACAGTCAAAAATGGAAGACCAGTCTTTTGAATTGAGCACGGAAATTTTCGCAAGTTCGTGGTTGGATATACGAAGTGATGTTGAAAATGGAAATAACAAAAGTGATGTTGGCAACAGTGATGATTTCCTTTCTAATAATGCTTGTCGAAAGAAAAGACACACTCTTCCTTTACAAAGCTATTCAAATTCTAGTGAGATGTTACACACTATTTTGAATATTTTTACTTATTTTTATTAAATAAATGAAAACAATATGCAGGAATATGCTTTATGCTTAAGCTATATGCTTTTCACATCATACCGTCACCAAAGTGTCGAGAAACTACTTCCTGTTAATTGGAGGAGTAATCTATTGTCTAGAAAACTCCAGCATTTTTACCATGTTTTTATTAACTCGCTTTCTTGTTTGTGTGTTTGTGTGTTTGTCCCGTACAAATCTTGCAATCGATTTTTAACAAACTTCCCGACTAGCTAGACATTTGAAACTTTTAGAATAGCCCAGAACACGATGAAAATGCATTATTTTAATACTTTTAGCCATATTTAAGCAGAATTGAATGTATTTTCAGAATTGAATGAATTTGTTTTATAGACTGGTGCAGCCATCTATCGGCCAGAACGGGAATGAAAAGTTAAACGCAAGTTAACTTCCAATTAGCTTCATTTTATTCAAGTTGATGGGATAATTCATCAAAAAAATTTTAAAAAGTATTTATTAATACATAGAATTGTCAAGTTTATATGATTCAACAAAAATTTTAAAAACATGGTATATAAAAAGTTCTTTTTATCTTGTAATTATTGATTTTCTTTTAGTAAAACTAAGAAAGAAGGTTTAGGTAGCCCCAAAAGTATCATTCGCGTATGTTAGGGTATTCAGCTGCCTGAATCAGGTCATGAAAAATTTGCATAAAATGAGTAAAAAAAATTAGATGAGTATATACGGTTGAGCTGAAAATAGAAAAAAGAATTAAAGTGCAATCGATAAGTCAATTGTCACGGTAATATTTGTTTACATGTGCTGCATTAAAGTTGTTAGTTCGTCAGGTTCACGAAATCTTTATTCCTCCAGCCGATAATTGAAAAAACAAAAAGAACTTTCATGTCTCTTTCTTGATAGTGGCAGTCACTTACTAAATGAATTGCAATAAAACTGATAATATTCAGATTATAGCAAATTTTTTTTTTTTACATATCCACTAACCTTCTGCCGTGCACCTCCCTCTGGCTTTCTTTAGTTTCCGATGACCAAAGCAGCCGCCATATTTACGACTGCACATAATTCGTGAGACCTTGTTACATTGTTCAGCGGGTAGAACAATCGCTTTTTTCTTGGAGGAAGTATTTTCGTGTGTAACTCAGACCTGTAATGTGGTGTGGAAATTGTTCATAAATATAGTGGATTAACATCTCTTGTGGTTGCAAGGGTAGTATAAAAAAAAGAAGGACTTTAATCTAATTGGTGGCCTCAAGTCTTTTTTTTTTTTTTTCAAAGCGCCTACATTTAAGAAGAGTTATATGCCCGAAGCGGCTTCTCTTATTATTAACTAAATAAAAGCTATAAGAGAAAAAGAATAAAAAATCCACATTCTGGAGAAAAAAAAAATGGCCGTAAAGTTGACCTCCCAGGTACGTATGTGAGTTATTTTAATTGACTGGAAACAGTCTCAAGCCATTCCTGTGAAAGCTACAACAAGGTAACAAGATTTGGGCATAGCGTGTTTCATTTTTTATTCCCGAACGCGTGAGTTTTTCTTTTCACCAGGGCAATTACGCAAATAAAGTGAGGACTCGTTTTCGACCCCCTCTCAAGTGGCCAGATTTAGGGACTATTAGCGTTAAAATATTCAGATATTAATTTTAATATCCTGATTTGAATATGTTTGATCTCCAAATCTATAGCGATTCGTATAAAAGCGTTATTTTATCGTTATGCTAATATTTCGAGATAAAAGAGTATTATCGGGTTTTAAAAAGCTATTTTCCGATTTATATACAAGTGTCTTGGCTTAAACATATTTAAGAAACGTTAAAATTAAAGATTTTATAGGTTTTTAAAGATGGTATTGTAGCATTTTAGAATGCAGGGGTTTGACATGACAGAGGTCCTATGGGGAAGATTATTGAATATTATGAACGGGGACAATCTGATGAAAAGTGAATTTATTCATGTCACACATCATGGAACTGCAGAAAGCACAGACAAGTGTACACATATTTTTTTACATATTTTTATTAACTCGCTTTCTTGTCTGCTTGTGTGTATGTGTGTGTTTGTCCGGTACAAATCTTGCAATCGATTTTTAACTAACTTTCCGACTAGCTAGATATTTGAAACTTTTAGAATAGCTCAGAACACGATGACAATGCCTTCTTTTGGTACTTTTAACCGTCTTTAAGCAGAATTGAATTCATTTTCAGTTAATTTTGTTTTGTAGACTGGTGCAGCCATCTATCGGCCAGGACGTGAACGAAAAGTTAAACGCAAGTTAACTTCCAATTAACTTCATTTTCTTTCAAGTTGATGGGATAATTCATCAAAAAATTTTAAAAAGTATTTATTAATACATAGAATTGTCAAGTTTATATGATTCAACAGAAAATTTAAAAACATGGTATATAAAAAGTTCTTTTTATCTTGTAATTATTGAAATTCTGCCACTTGTTGGCTCTTTCTTTTATGATGCTGGGACCATTGTACTTCAAATTATCGTTGTTGTTTCCAATCCCCTAGGTGTAGGAAAGCCTACATCAAGTTCAAAGGACCTTCGTTCTTGGCGAAGGGTAGTAAGCAGCTTTATTCTAAGGCGAGGTACCACTGGGGCTGTAGACAGTCTGACCTCGAAGAACATCGGTCCCGTAATTTTGAACCGAGTCAAGTGACGAGACCGGAACACTTGACCCCGAACGTCCAGAGGTATTTTAGGAACTTGGAGGACATTGCAGCTTCGACAGATTTTTTCCGTGCACCAGCCGCCTTTAGTGTACACGTCGGTGGTTTTGTCAGCATCGAACGAGAGACGTTCAGATCACTGGCTCGCTGCCCTTGCCGACTCTGCCATCACGCCATCACATTATATTTATACATTATCGATAAATTATCGTGAAGGGGCAATACGGAATCAAATACAAAGAAAAATTACTCGGAGTATTCGAGAATATGGTATTTATTTATTTTTTAGAGAAGTTATTGATGACTAAGATATTCTGAACACACAGGAATGACAGATTACTAGAACATAGGAGCGAACATGGTCTCCTAACCTTGAGCTGATGCATTCTGATTGAGATATCCCCATAAGGTATTGAATTCTTATTTTTGATGCCTTTTCTCACCCCCTCCCCTCCTTTGAGGCACGTGACGGGGTACATTACCCTTACATACACTGTTTTTTTTTCTCTGACATTTAACTTATTTTAAACTTAATTTTGGCGTATGCTTGCAGCAGGATCGATCATCGCTTTTTCTAACAGAAGGACATTTCTATGCTAAGAACTCTCCCTCGCGGAATAAAGAAATTTTGCTGTGGATAAGTCATTTGTCTCTCAGTCATAGAAGTCATGCCGTTTGAAACGAACCAATCTATATATATAAAACAGTTCCGTAACTGACTGACTCACTGACTCACTGACATACAACGCACAGACCGAACCGCTGGACCTAAAGGGCTTAAATTTTTCATGGCGATTCTTCTCATGGTGTAGGGGTGCACTAAGGAAGATTTTTGAAAAATTCTTCTTAGATTTTTTAAAATTAAATTTTTAAGCTGTTTTAGTAACTTTTTTTAAGTTTGCATTAAAAATAATAATTTGAGGGTTATAAAATTTATATCACGAGAAAGATCATAAAAATTCCTTTATAATGAAATATTTTTCGAATCTTTATCTCCATTTTCTGATTTTTGGTGAATTTTTAAAGATTAATTTTTAGAATTTAATTCATTAAATGCTGATCACGTGATTTCTTTTTCTGGTACTTTAAATAAATTTATCGTCACGTGCATAACAACTAAATATACAAAAAAAATATTTTTTTCTTTGTAATGCAGCAGACGATTGGATATTATAAAAAAAAAAAAAATATCCCTTGCGATTTTTTATATATATATATATATATATATATATATATATATATATATATATATATATATATATATATATATATATATATTACATCAATTGTATACATTGATCTTCGCATTTATTATAAATATATATATTTATTTTTTTGGCATTAATTGCATACATTGACCGTTGTATTTAAATTGAATGTACTCCGTAGCGAAGCGCGGGTTTTCAGCTAGTTTCTCATATAAGGAAATGAGATTTGATCAGAAAATAAGCTTAAAAATGGTTATAGATTTAATAAGCTACAGTATATCTATAGTGCCCGGTATAATGAGCAAAGTCAAAAAAGGTGATTTTTAGATATTTGCTAGTATTGATAAAAAAAACAAAAAAGTCTTTTCACTTGTATAAAAGGCTTAAGTCTATCAATTTTGTATACAAAAGTACATTTATTGGTACAAAAGACTCAAGTCGAAATTATATTTCTGGGATTGGTATAAAAGCCAATAACTTGGTATATTTAAATCACTGTTTTGGACTTCATACCGGGCACCATAGACATATTTCATCGCTCTTTTGGGAAATATTTAGCCAGATCTGGTACTTCAAAGGTTTTATTTTGTTTTTGAGCATGGTCAATGATTAATTTTTTTTCATCAGAAATTTTGAATTTTTCCAGATTTTGTGGGAACAAAATATGGTTATAGGTGGTTGACCAAAGTGGTGTACCTTAGTCTATTAAGAATTTACAGAGCAAATCTCCGACACTTGGATATTACCAAAAACCAAAACGAATACAAGGTTTTAAGAGAAAATATCCCAGAAGAGTTCATTGTAGAAACAGGGAATACAATCAGTAAAAAAGATTAGAAATTTATAAAATTTACAATGAACCAGCTGCTATCAAATTTACCAAAAACAATATATTGATCTCGGAATCCCATGTTAATCCTCAAGCAGACGATGAAAGGCTTTGCCCAGATTACAGCGAGACTTAGGGAATATGATTTTAATATCATTGAGGAAAAAAACTTGAGCAAAAGTTCTTGGCCCATCCTGGGATGTCACGACGAATATGATGATGATTATGGTCATCATCATTAATCCTCTAATGTCTAATTTTAGATCCTATTTTAGATAGTTTTTATGATTTATATATATATATATTACCATGAGGTCAATCGAGAAGCCACTGACTACCATCTAGCCTTTCATCTCTTGTCACAGAGCACGAGGCCCTGGATTATCGAAAGCTATGATCCCTCTGTTATCAAAAGCCCACAACACCCTATTAGGGTTCGTTGTACAGCAAATGCCCGACCACCCCAATGGCATTCTTTTCCCACAACTCAAAGAAACCAAATACGGCGAAAAACAACCCAAACAACCTGTTACTCGGACCAAACAACGGCTCCTCGAGTGTTGAAAGAAAACAATAAAACCAAGAAAATACTTCCTGTCAAATTTCCAAAGAAACAAATGAGAATTACTGCTATGAGCGCGCAAGAAGAACCCTTACCTGTTTAGCGGCTCCTTTGAGGAGTAATTACAACGCGGTCCGCTTGGCAAAAAAGAAACATTTTTTCTCTTTTTACGTCTTCCCCCTCCACCTCTAGGTTTGAGCTAAAATTCGTGTGCGGAGGGAAGGTAAAGTCTTGGCACGAACTGTCCGTAGAGTAATTGGTTTGCAAATGGTTCGGACCGCAAAACGTAAGTTTGACGCCATTCAGCCAAGATTTCGGTCAATCGGACGCCAACAGTAATTGGTGGTAATCGATATTCAGGGGCACCCTCGCTTTGCTCCGACGAGAAGCCGATGCGTGGTCCCATTACGAGGGAAAAAAGGAGTTCAGAAGAACTCTGTTTTCCCTCCTTCTTGATTTCGTGAAATAGAAGAGATAATTTGTACTGAGTACAGTACAGCAGCGGTGCGCAAACTTTTTCGAACGCGACCCGCTTTCTTTAAGGGGACGAAGGGTCTTCAACCTTTTTTCTATTTAATTTCCAATATTTTAAACTATATGCATAATGCGAATACTTAATATTCTTTTTTACTATACTGAAGACACTTAAAATTCACAGATAAGTATTTTGTGGAAGAGTAAGACTTGTTTTTCAAAAAATTCTTCAAGAATGCTAGAATTTTTCAAAATGCTCCATGCCCATTAATTTTCTTCTGATTTTCCCCAAATTTCCCAGGATTGTTAATTGAATTGTTTGTCAAAAAACTATGCAGTATTCTTTGAAACCACAAATATTTTTCAAATTTATAGACAATGAAATAATGTAAAAGCATGCGAAAACATAAAAAAATGACAGACAGATTAATAAAAATATATATTCATGGCATTAGATTCATACAAAAAAGAATTCAATGCGCAATTACTTTTATATATAAATGGTAAGCTTATATTAAAAAATTTAAGGTTTTTAAATGATATGGAATGCGCAATGACCATTTTGAAAACTGGTAACATTTTTGAAATTTTTTTTGAAAAATAGGAATAATTCTGCCAAAAAATCCTTATTTTGAATTCTAAGTGTCTTTAACATAGTAAAAAAGATTATAAATTAGTCTCATTCTGTATATAGAGTTAAAAATTGTTCATTAAAAAATTCAAGGTTGAAGGTCCCTTGACCCCTTAAATTAAAAAAACCACACAACCCCGAGGAAAATTTTTTGACTGAAGCAAAATTTTAAAAATCAATGTTAACAAGAATAGAAAAGAAATAAGCAAAATTTGGCAAACTTTTAAAAATCCTGATATGAAAACCCATACTCAAACAGGCATGTAGATGAAAATGGAAACAATTAAAGTATAACCTTTGGCTGATGGCGTTTATATTGTAAGACCGTTTGCAATCTTATTTAACAATATCATAACGCGTCCATTTTTACATATAAAAAATATAAATAAAAACATTAAAAATATGTAATAAATAGAAAATTGAAAGCAAATTTTTTTTAGTTGAATAATTCAATAAGATATAAATTGGGGCAACAGTGGCCCAGTTGGCAAAGGCAGCGAGCCAGTGATCCGAACATCACTGGTTCGGTGACAAATCCACCGCCGTGTTCACTAATGGTGGCCGGTGCACGTAAAATCTGTCGTGGCTGCAATGCCCTCCAAGTTCTCAAATTACCACTGGATGGGCGGGGTCAAGTGTTCCGGTCTCGTCCCTTGACTCGGTTCTAAAGTACGGGACCGGCTTGTAGGGGGTAATGCTGGCCACCTATACGATGCCCCCTTGGCATCGTATGGATGACCAGCAATTTCACCCTTTATCTGAGAACTAATGACGTCATAGCCAATCTTTTGGGCATTTGTAATAAATAAACAAATAAAGTATAAATTTATTTCAGACTCTCCGAGACCCTTCCCATTTTTTAGCGACCCCCCTGTGGGCGGCGACTCACAGTTTGCGCAACCACTGCAGTAGAGTAGTGGTTGTCAACCTTTTCTGCTCCATTTTCCTCTCTCACCACAATTCAGGATGTCATTCCCCCTTTCCCAAGACTGTCCAATTCAAAAGGTACATTCCAAATAATATGCATATAATGTTGAAAATCTATTATTTTTTTTTTCTCTATCGGTTAGAGATTACATAATCGGACTAAAAATTCAGAACCAGATTTCGATTTTCGAATTTTTCTAGAACCGGGTACTTAAGTATTTATTACCCGGGTTTGATATAATACTTGAACCTCAAAACGTTTGCCCTAATTATTAATGAAAAACTATATTTATTTTTAATGTAAAGAATTTTAGTTTATAGCGTAAGTAAAAAAAAAAATCTATTTCTTTTTAATTTGTTCAAATTTAAGAAAATAGGTTTTAAAATCGAAACTAGTTGGTACCCGTCATAACATGACGACTATATAGAAAATAAATGTACTAATACTCAAATTATACTCAACACATCATTGCCAAATGTTGAAAATGAGCCAAATGTTGAAAATGTTGAAAATCAGGGAAGCAATGTTGAATGTGTTAAGCGGTCTCGTGCTTAGTGAGTATCTAAAGCCAGATTTAAAAATGTCACGGAGCATGCACAGAAAGCAATTTTATTTAATTGTAAATTATCGCTAATTAAACAGTGCTAAATAAACAATTTCCATCAGGTTTAGTCTTATATTTTACAAACATAATTATCATAACATAAAAATGGCAGAGAGAGATCTAGAGAGACTCCTCGGAATAAACGTGTTTATCATTACTGAGCATGCGCATAAACAGTGAGTTTCTAAAGACAGATTAAAAAATGCCACTGAGCATGCGCAGAAATCAATGTTTTTAATTGTAAGTTATCGCTAATCAATAGAAATTGCGGTTACAAAAACCAAATTCGACAAATTTACAGATTACAGTTTCTCGTTTAAGACCAAAATTAAGTCAATTGATACAGTAGTTTCCTCTCACGGACTGCCCAAAAATTTGGCTTAGCAACTTAAATATATAGATTATCGAATTCTCAGAGAAGATTTTTTAAATTTTATTTTCAGTTTGCCATTAGATTAGATATTTGTCGAAGTCGATCTTCCAAGATTTTAAATCTATACTTATATATAAAGAGAGAGCGATTTTGTACGTGGAGGGTAATCTTCAGAACCACTGTACCTATTAGAAAAATTCTTTCACTGTTTGAAAGGTACATTATTCCAGATGGACATAGGCTATATATTATGTATATCTGATCAGTAGAAATAAAGTTAGGGGCTTAATCCTAACAATCTCCATTGTTACTGCTACTGTCCTCTACCGCTTTTTGTGCCGAAGTCTTTAACGATCCTTAGCGTGGTGCTATCTATCTATATATATAAAACAGTTCCGTAACTGACTCGTTCATTCACTGACTGACTGACTGACATACAACGCACAGACCAAATCGCTGGACCTAAAGGGCTGAAATTTTGCATGGCGATTCTTCTAATAGTGTAGGGGTGCACTAAGAAAGATTTTTCAAAAATTCTTCTTAGATTTTTTTAAATTAAATTTTTAAGCCGTTTTTTAAACTTTTTTTACGTTTGCATTTAAAATAATACATTGAGGGTTATAAAATTTATATCACGAGAAAGATCATAAAAATTCCTTCAAAATGAAATTTTCTTCGAATTTTTACCTCCATTTCCTGATTTTTGGTGAATTTTTAAAGATTAATTTTTAGAATTTAATTTATTAAATGCTGATCACGTGATTTCTTTTTCTGGTACTTTCAATAAATTTATCGTCACGTGCGTAACAACTAAATAGACAAAAAAATATTTTTTTCTCTTTCTAATGCAGCAGATGATTGGATATTATAAAAAAAAAATGCATATCCCTTACGATTTTTTTATAAATATATATATATAGATAGATACATATTTTACATCAATTGTATACATTGATCATCGCATTTATTAGAAATATATTTATTTTTTGGCATAAATTGCATACGTTGACCGTTGTATTTAATTTGAATGTACTCCGTAGCGAAGCGCGAGTTTTCAGCTAGTAATAATATAAAATGAAATTTTTGCAGTTTATAATTGAAACAGATAAAATTTCTTTAGAGAATTTTACATGAAATAAATAACAAAAAAGCAAAAATACTCAATGGCATATCTTTAATCAGTAGGAGGGGATGGACTTTTGAGATGGTTGAACGATCTAGTAGATAATACTGTGGACACGCTTAAGCTAAATGTTACCAAAGATCTAGATTGCGATAAATTGTGAAGCATGGTAAACCCCCTTAAAATATTGTTTTTTAAACTTAAGAATTAATACTTTCAAATACCCGTTTCTACGACCCTCGGAACAGAGTTTTCAGTTCCAATAATTTCCCCGGGTAACTGGATACCCGGTTCTGCTATCCCTACTATCAGTAAATATAAATTTATGTGGACTAATCCTAAAGTAGAATTTTAAAAAATTTAATAGTATTAAAAATGTTGAAATTTTTCAAATTTGAAAAAAATTAGGTTTTTTTTTATTATTATTATTTAGAACTAATTACTTACGGCTGCTATGTACTAACCCCATTGGATTCGCTCACGTCAATGTTAACCTATGGAGAAAATTTGTCTATGGATTGCCGACTTGGAGTCAAAGATTTAAAAAAACAAATTGTACTCCGTCATAGAGAAAGAAATTTTACATTCGTGCACATTTTTCATTTTTTCTTAAAAATACAATTAATATTTTAAAATTTAAATTATTCGGGGAAAAATCTGGTATTGTGTGTTTTAAACGCTCATAAATTCCTTCGGTCGACGAAATTTATAAAATGAATCCTGTAGCGCTTTGCAGAAAAGTTCAGGCTATTTGACAATACCAATTTTATTTGATTATCAGCATTTATGTAGCTGTAAATAGTTGACAAAAATATATTTTAAATAAAAAATTTGGGAGCAGGGCTTAACCCCCCTATAGAGAGAGAACCATTACAATCCCTCAAAATGTCAACCCTAAGGGGGGGGGGGTGGAATTCTCGAAAAGTGAACTGTCAACTGAACTCCTCCCACCACAAGAGTCTGCAAGAAGATAAAAAGGGAAATGCGATTTTTTTTCTTAGTACATGGCAGCCTTAACGGACTTAAGTTAATGACAACAGAAGAAAAACAATGTCAACAGACAAAAAATAGTACTGCCTGTTAAAAAACTGATTTTAATCTGTGACATTCAATAAACTTTTTTGAATGTTGCAGATTAAATTAAAAACAATGTACAATTTTATAGATTGTACATAATCTACAGGAAATCACATTTTTCAAAATAGTGGCCCTAATAGCCTCCCTGTAACCCTAAAATTCCCCCCAGAGGATAATCCTCCCCTTGTTGAGAACCCTGAAGTAGAGACTATTTAAAATGAAATTTTTGACAAGACCTTGCAATAATTACTAGTTAACAATATTTACTAGTTTATACTGCTTTAAAAAACTTCTATGAGAAGAACTTTATTCCGAACACTAAAGTTTTTAGATTTAGATTTTCCGAACACTAAAGTTTTAGATTTTTTTAGGTTTTGAGATATATTTAGGTTTTTAGCTTGCCAGTTGGACTTGGTTGTGTGAGCGGGATTAAGGAGTATTTCCAAATTTTGCTGATAAAATTTTTCGCACATTTCTATACAAAACAGTTTTGAGAAGAAACCTGTTAAGATCAGAGATAAACATTATTTTTTTTCACAGATTTGGAATGTATGTGAAATATGAAACTTACAATATTAACAAATGATCATGTTAGAGATTTTGAATAATTCATTTAGCGTTGCAAGTACAATTTTTTATGTTATTTATATTTAAATTGCTTCTATCTGTTTCTTTTGCATTTTATTGGATGAAATTTTGAAAGCATCATTTGTTGCTTTGTTATATAAATATGTTCATTCATGCGAAATGCATTGAATTGAACTAACGGGGTTGGGGGATTCTATAAAAAATTGTCCAGTTATATTTATCCCCTTTTACTTCCTTTATTAGGTTATATAAGTCTTTATTTATAAGGGGTAACTATAGGAAAATATAAAACATACCAAGAAAAAACCTATAGAACACAATGGATAGAGTTTCATATTCCTATCATCAAATGTTATTGTTTGCCAATGCGGGGCACTTCTAAATGAAGACATTCGCATTGGTTGCTTTCAACCAATGCGAACGGGGACATCTGATAGGTGAACACATGCCATCCCCTGGTGCCACCTCAGTTTTGTTCGAGCACCCTCAGGGTTGTTATCTGGGGAGATCATACATTCTCTCCCCCTCTCTGACCTCATAGAAGGGGGTGCGGTGGCCCGGTTGGCAAAAGCATCGAGCCAGTGATCTGAGGGTTGCGGGTTCGATGCCGGTCGCTGACAAAATCTACCTCCGTGTTCACTAATGGCTGCCGGTGCATGTAAAATCTGTCGTGGCTTCAATGTCCTCCAAATCCCCAAACAGTACCTTTGGAGATGCGGGGTCAAGTGTTCTGGTCTCGTCACTTGACTTGGTTCTAAATTACGTTACCTGCTTGTAGGGGGTAATGCTGGCCTCCTCTACGGGCCCCCCTTAAATGAATGGCCAGCAGTGTCGCCCTTTACTGTGAACAAATGGCGTCATAGCCAATCTTCCAGGCATTTGTAATAAAATACCTCATAGAAGGACTTTCCGGTCTATGGACTTCACGTGCTCTTATTCGGCCTAGAAACGAACATAGCATTTAATGCTCATCGGAACCCTTGGGGCTTTCAGCTAACAAATATTTATCATCATTGTTATGATTTTAATCATTTTTATAGAATCTATATTATTATGGTAAATTATTTATTAATTTCTATTTTGTGACGTGGCGTTAGGCTTAGAACCCCCAGTTTCAATCTCAACGCCAAACCACCTTGTCCTGAAATAATACTGAAATTCATTTTCAAACGCTGAAGTATAAAGAATGACACTTTGGAAAAACAACAGAATCGTAAATTGACAAAGTAAACCTTCTAAAACGAGTCTAGAAAGATCCAACCTTGAACATGAGTTTGTTATGGTCATACTCTATGGAATTACCACTTTTGGCATTAACGAGGTAAGTTCTCTGTAATTACCATATTCCGGCCTTTTCCCTTGAATTATCGTATTGTATTTTTGTAAATCTTGGCTGGCTAAAAACATATTTCGTAAGTAATATAACCTATAAGGCAGCATTAAGGTACCAGAATTAAGGTAATTAAATGCTGGCCTTTTTATAAATATATATCTGATTTTAAGTAATAGCTTTCGCTAGTGTTTTTTTTTATTATATTATGTAAAAAGTAATCTTCATTGAGCATTGAAACAATTCAAAGAAATAAATAAAAATATTAAAGTTCATATATCTTTAATTATTAAGGATAAAAGTTTAAATATATCCCCTCTGAGACGAAAACATTGAAGTAAGAAGGAAAAATTGCATGCCAACCATAAAACTCAAAAACCTGCTATATGCTGATGGACAAGATATGATTAAAAGATCCCAAAATAAAAATAAATAAATAAATAGTCATAATAATACAGATTCTATATGAATGGTTAAAATCCAGACAATGATGTTACATATTTATCTGTTGAAAGTTCACGATAGAGAACCTTTAGATAAGTCCTATTTCCATAAAAGATGTAATGAGAAAAATCATTTAAAGAACTCTGCTCGCTTTTGTCGATACTGTTGATCACTGCATCATTTAACTCAACTTTTCTAGTACTTAAGATTCAAGCAGTACACGTCAAAATCATCCTATAAGCTACAGTTATGTAGGATGCCGTTTATCCATAAATGACGTTTAATCGAGCTCAAAGGAACCTTACAAACATCTTATACTCTGAAAGATATGTTCAGACTTTTTCAATATAGGTGTTTGGACGTTATTTATAAATGTCTTACCAAATTCGCTCAAATAATTCAAATTTTCTGACAGTACCTATTCCAAACAATAACACCACGCTCTAACACCTGGGATTAGCATGTATCTTCGTCAAAGGAGAGTTAGCGTGCTAAGATACAACCTCTCGTAGGATCATGTTCAAACACGTCTTATGACAATAGGTACGAAGACTAAAAATGTCAGCCTCTGGAACATGTTGCTTCGAACAATATTCTATTTCTTTCTACAACTCCATGGCCAAATACCGGTAGTTTATATCCCCACCAAAATAGAATGTATGCCTGATGATGTAAGCCTTAGATGTAAGCCTGATGAACCCGTTGCTTCGAGCAATAACACAATAACAATTGAGCAACTTCATGGTCAAGAATCTAGCATGCACATGCATCGCAGCCTTAGAAGAATTATGTCGAGCGAAGATGTAGGCCTGATCAACATTTCGACAAAATAAAAATCCTATTTTTATGAACAGTTATTCAGATTTTACACCTTCCTTGACCACTGCAAAGTTTCAGCGTAATAAGTGCCTTGCTTCTTCTGCATAATCAGATTTTCCCCAAAACTGTGTGTATGCATTCCCCTTATTACTGTTTGAAGATAATACAATCTCTTCATAATTTAAAAAGCTTATGTTTCTTTCAGAAACCCTGGAATTTTTAACGTAGGATTTCGTTCCTCCATAACGGTCCTATGGAAAGGAAAATTTCAGACGCTAAAACTGTCGGTCCATCCGTCCTCGCGAGTTATAATTTTGGCAGCACGCCAAACCCAGTCTATCGCTTGGACAAGTGAAACAGAAAAGTACCAAGATACGTCAAAATTTTGACATACATATCTATATATATAAAACAGTTCCGTAACTGACTGACATACAACGTACAGATCAAACCGCTGCTCCAAAGGGCTGAAATTTTGCATGGCGATTCTTCTTATAGTGTAGGGGTGCACTAAGACAGATTTTTGAAAAATTCTTTAGATTTTTTAAATTAAATTTTTAAGCTGTTGTAGTAACCTTTTTTAAGTTTGCATTTAAAATAATAATTTGAGGATTATAAACTTTATATCACGAGAAAGATCATAAAACTTCCTTTAAAATGAGATCTTTTTCGAATCTTTACCTCCATTTTCTGATTTTTGGTGAATTTTTAAAGATTAATTTTTAGAATTTAATTTATTAAATGCTGATCACGTGATTTCTTTTTCTGGTACTTTAAATAAATTTATCGTCACGCGTATAACAACTAAATAGACAAAAAAATGTTATTTTTCTTGCTAATGCGGCAGACGATTGGACATTATCCAAAAAAATATTAAAATACAATAAAAGATATTATGTTCCTCAAACTGTACTATATTAACTGTACTATATTCTTCAGTATGTCCTATTACATTTAATTCGAATATTTTCTTCTACATTATTTTGTCTATAAAAATATCCCTTACGATTTTTATATATATATATATATATATATATATATATATATATATATATATATATATATATATATATATATATATATATATACGTACGTACTTATATATAGATACATATATATATACAAAAGAGTTAAGCAGCGATAAGTAATCCTACGTGAATATCCAGCGGTAGTTTCGTTAGAAGAGACTACATGACTTTTTTTTTCCATGACATTAATCATCTTCATGGAATCAGAGCTGTCAGATATAATTCACACACACACAGAAGGATGATGGCAATTATGAAATGACCGAAACATTTAACTTTGTGATAAAAAGGAGACAGTTTGCTACGGATATATCCCTAGATGCATTTTTAAACCTACAAATAATTTTAAAGTACTAAAAACATTTGGATTTATCATCCTCTAATTTATCTTAAAACATTTCGATATTAAAATCATAGAAGCAACAAAAAAACTGAAAACTATGAGTGTTTACCCTTTCTTTTTTAGCTTAAGGGGGTCCAGGACACAAAATTGTTCGAATTTTCGAAAAAAAATTTATTGCATTGAAATTTTTTTTGTTCTTTTACGCTTAAAATGACGTTTAAATTATGTTTCTATCTTAATTAGAACAGGATAAATTATTATTTTTTTTTGCAACATTCTAATAGTAGGCAAACGTTGTTTAATCCTGTAAGCCTGTAAGTGCGTAAGAGCCTGTAAGTGCGTTTTTCTACATGATCGGTTTTTTTCCCCATTTCTCGTCTTTAAATTTTTATAAGTCAAGAACCGTTAAAGATAAATGGTTGAAACTTAGAACTTGTCTTTTTCAACTATTTTACTTTAATTTTGATTCAGAAAATTTGACAAAAATTATTTTCTTTTGAAAATATGATATTTTAAAAATAAGTTACATAATTTTTTTTGTAATTTTTAATCTAAATATTTTTAATTTCTTTAAAAATTAATATTTCAAAAAAATGCTGAATCAAAATTAAAACTTATATATTTCTGTTTAATTAAATGAAAAAATTTTGAAATTCGGCAGGTAATATTTCGAGTTATAAAGATTTTAAATTACCCCACTTTTATTAAAAATTTTAAATTTTAAAATTTTGTAAAAACTTTTTGAGAAATTTTATGACGTGATTTTGTTTAAAAATTATATGGTTTTTAAATGTGTCCCTGACCCCCTTAAAGCCGGACACAGTTTACTAACGTCTTCCTACTACAGTTACATTATGTCCTCCTATTACATATAATTTAAAATAAAGCCTATTATAAATATCTTATACTAACGCTATGAGTTATGTTTTGGAGAAATTTTTTATTTCACAGGTCGTTAAGATGACTGTGAAAAATTGCAAAAAGCTTTGAATAAAAAAAAATGATAAATAAATATAACTGACTCCAAGGTCCATCTTTTGCAATTCAATATTTGACAAGTCAACCCATTTCAATGGGAAATTCTCTTGAATTACCACCACAGGAGGGAAGTTAATTCACATGAAGGAAACTTTTTATGAAATTCTCAGAATTACCCTCTCTAATCGATCAGATTCAAGAATAGAATGTTCCCGACAAAGAAAACGATTTAAAAGGATAGAGAATATCTTTAGCTGACAAATAATTTCCCCCTTAGCTTTGCTGTCTGGCTATTTCATGGCTTTCAAAGTTATCTACTGACAAAAAATAAAAAATAAAAATCTCTTACTACATATTGAGTCTGGTAACAACTGACTGGAGTTTTATGAGTGTTTTTGTTAATATCAAATTTTATTTTCCTCAAACTTGGTTCCAAAAGATCCATGGCGAATTGAAGAAACAATTTCATTGTTGTTAAGATGCTTTTTGTAGTAGCTATGTATATACGTCAGGATATAAAACATTTTCGGCTAAATTTGCGTAGGTTGGGTTGAATCAAAGATATACTGATTTTGTAATTTTTATATAGCAACAATTCATTGATATAGTTTTCATTCTTGTGTCTCATTTTGAAGATTATATTTATTGGGGATAATGGAGTTAATTCTCTTGAAACTTTATTGTGGGGAAAGATCAGAAAAGTTGGTTCCTATTGGAAAAATTATGGACTGCTTGGATTAATTTTAGAAAGGGCTTTATTATTATATACTAAAATAGTTCTTATATTTAAATAAATAAACAAATATATATATATATATATATATATATATATATATATATATATATATATATATATATATATACACACACACACATATTTACATGAGTGCAGTAACGTCTCAGAATTGGTGCTAAAGAACTACAATGAAATATCGATGCTTCAATGAAATATCGATGTCTGTTGCAAAATTTATATGATACAAAATTTAAAGTTCTATTGATTTTAAAACGGGAATTTCGTCTGAGGCAAAAAGTGAGATTTCTGTATGAACATAAAGTGTAGGCTTAATTTCTCCTGTTATTTCAAAAGGAAAGTACAATTAAAACAAAAGCGAAATTAAAAACTTTGAAACTAAAATGTGAGATAAGACTTTGTAGGTTGACATGTATGGTTTTTGGTATTCATAAACAGTAAATAATAAATAAATATTAGGACATTTCGCACTGGAAAGAAAATACGATTAAATAACGTAGATCAAGTAGGAATTTTGGTGCATTATTTTAAAACCGTAGGTAAATCAATTTTTAAATCAAAAATATTTTCAACAGCTATATTTTACATTAAGTATAAATGCAACTAAATAAAAAAGATTTTAACACATTTTTGACCGGTACCGAGTAAGCTTATGTTTTGACACGCTAATGTTGAAGAAAGTATAGAATAAAGGAAAGTCATATTGGAGAAATTTCTTGATCAACTGAACATTGCTTTATACGAAAACTACCTTTACTATCACCTGAATGACTTTGAGGCAAATACTGACATTTTATCACTTAAACTGTGACTCTCAGATCCCATATAAAGAAAATAGATTTCCGCAAACAGACATGTCGTACTTTATTCCAAAAATTTAGTCTCTGCCGGTGACTTACATATATCTATATATTTAAGTTGCTAAGCAGACTTTTAGGGCAGTCCATGACAAAAAACTACTGCATCAACTTACTTCATTTTGGTCTTAAACGTAAGATTGGAATCTGTAGATTTGTCAAATTTGGTTTTTGTAAACGCAATTTCTATTGATTAGCAATAATTTACAATTGAAAATTGATTTCTGAGCTTGTTTAGTGACATGTTTAAATCTGTCTTTAGAAACTCAGTTTCTGCGCATGCTCAGTGACATGTTTTAATGACAAACACACTTATTCCGAGGAGTCTCTCTAGATCTCTCTTTGCCATTTTTATTTTATAATAATTATGTTTGCGAAATATAAGATTAAACCTCATGGAAATTGTTTATTTCACGCTGTTTAATCATCGATAATTAAAAAAATTGCTTTCTGCGCATGCTCGGTGACATTTTAAAATCTGGCTTTATATACTCACTAAGCACGAGGCCGCTTGAACACATAAATTTGTTTCTGAGCATTATTATGATTTTCAACATTTGGCAATTATGTGTTGAATATAATTTGTGTATTAGTACATTTATTTACTATCTAGCCGTCATGTTTTGACGGGTATCAACTAGTATTTAAATAAAACTGCTGTTCAACAATGTGTTGATAATGATAATGAGGATATCAATAATTTAAAGTATCGTGGCATATTTTTGGTTTCTAATTAATATTACTTTCGTTTGTGTTGTTGGATCATAGAGTTTTTAAAAACAGAATACAAGTTATTCCTTTTTAGAAGCAGTTAGACTAAATGCCCAAGAAACCTTGACAATAACCTAAGAAAGTTCAGAAGTAGAATGAATAATTTGAATCGCGATAACAAGAAGTGGCCTCGGACTCATCTTGGCCTAGAAATGCAGGCGAAAGTGAGTATTTCTTTCTCGAGGTCTTTGTTTGCTCGTCTGGATTCGCTTATACAAAGAGTAATTCTCTTAATGGTCTCAGAATCAAGTTTTTTACTGGTAGAAATTTATTTAAAATTTATTTCGGCCGATGAACGTTTTAGTTTTTGGCTCTTTTATCACTAAATACAGAAAGAGTATGATAATACATCAACATCTTTGAGGATACAGTTATGTTTCTAAAGTATTTTCAATTAAAAATGAGCATTTCTTTCTCGAGGTCTTTGTTTGCTCGTCTGGATTCGCTTATACAAAGAGTAATTCTCTTAATGGTCTCAGAATCAAGTTTTTTACTGGTAGAAATTTATTTAAAATTTATTTCGGCCGATGAACGTTTTAGTTTTTGGCTCTTTTATCACTAAATACAGAAAGAGTATGATAATACATCAACATCTTTGAGGATACAGTTATGTTTCTAAAGTATTTTCAATTAAAAATGAGCATTTCTTTCTCGAGGTCTTTGTTTGCTCGTCTGGATTCGCTTATACAAAGAGTAATTCTCTTAATGGTCTCAGAATCAAGTTTTTTACTGGTAGAAATTTATTTAAAATTTATTTCGACCGATGAACGCTTCAGTTTTTGGCTCTTTTATCACTAAATACAGAAAGATTATGATAATACATCAACATCTTTGAGGATACTGATATGCTTTTGCTGTATTTTCAGTTGAGAGATGGGGAAGGATATTATATTCATAAGTAAACAAATTTGGTCTAAATTACGTACGTGGTCAGCCAAATACAAAAAAAAAAAAAAAATCCGATACTCTCTTCTAGCGAAACTACCACGAGTTGCTGTACGTAGGATCACTTATCGTTGCTTACCTCTTTTGTATGTATATATGTTAGTATGTGTTATGTATATATATATATATATATATATATATATATATATATATATATATATATATATATATATATATATATATATATATATATATATATATATGTATATATATGTATATATATGTATATATATATATATATATGTATATATATATGTATATATATACCCAACAAACACAAAGTCATCGGGCCGGGGTCGGAAGGTTCCGGCCAGCCGATTTCACCACTGCCGGGCCGGCGCATTAGGTCAGTATCGTTTCCGTCACGGCTGTGTCCTCTCGCCCGCGACTACCCCGTCGACTTCTGGGCCGCTTCCGGTAGGAATCGAGCCATCGTTCATCCGACGGCGAACCGTTAGGCAGCCGCGATTAAGCCATCGATGCGGACAGATAGCCGGAGCGTAACCGGAGGTTGACGGGCCGGTTACGGGAGCAATAATTGGTGTCGACATACCGTCATCTACCCATCTCGTAAACAGCAATGTGCCGTAGGTCCGGGTATCATGCCAGCATTCTACCAGAATCGGACCGCCGGCAGTTTTTCAAAGTTTTTCGTAGGACCCTTTCGTTTATATGCTTATTTATTTCATTGACGATTAACCTCTGATATCAACCCTTTCACTTTTTTTATTATTATTTTTTTGCCTTCATATTTCTAGTATTCAGTTTTGCCTTATGTATTTTTAGGTATTGCCAAATACTGATCTTTGTTATTACCTAAAAATTTGCATATGAATCATTAGTTTACTTGTTAGAACAAAACCTCATTTCGTATTAAGATACATTTACCCAAATTTGAAATTTAAGATAACATTAATACCAACCATTAAAGCTAAATCATCTTTCCATTCGATCTAAGGTTCCAGTTTGTTTTTTTTTAATTTAGAATGAGATTATAGTATGTAAAACAGTACTACTTTAATAATTAACCCAAAAAATTTGTACTTCCCCAGTATAAAATTTATTAACATAATTTGATATATTTATCTTTCAAACCTGAGTAATGTGTAGTGTGTATGATGAAACCCATCTTTGTGAGCTTGTGAAAACTTGCTCAGAATTTATTTAAATTATTTTTTGGTGTAGAGTTAATAAATGCAGACACACATGTTTTTAAATACAGAAAAGAGCTGGTTTAAAGTAAAAATAGTTTATTTAGAAAGTACATAGCACATTTACACAATTTTTTTCTATATTTTCTACAAAACAGGATCCTTTTGCTGTACCTCTGGCTCCATCTTTACAGCATCTAGGGAAAAAAAAGAAAGAGAAAATCAGTTCATAAATTTATGTGAAAGGAAAATGACTCCCATCCCCAGATATAATTTATGAATCAAAAGAATTTATTTAAATTATTTTTTGATGTAGAGTTAGTAAATGCTCTGCAGATAAGAAAATTATTTTTTGCATAGTTTTGTACATTAAAGGGTAATTTATTGTTGTAAAAATAGTTGATTGTTGAAAGTAGTTGAAAAAATTCATTGTTGATAAAGTAGAATTAAATAAATCCAATTAGGAAATATAAATTCTGAGACAGGGGTTTAAAAAAACTTGATATAAAACAGCACCCAACACATGAGTGCAGTTTTAAATCTGTTGTCATTTTATTGATAACTACTTCCAAGAAGTAAATTCCTACCACATTTTTTTTTGTAAAACCAATTACATACTGTGAAAACTACATCATGTAAAAAATATTTACTTGATTAAATAAATATACTAATAGAAAATAGTTATAAAATATTTGTAAAGAGTATTCCCCTTTTCACTAAATTTCTCTCTGTACAGTAGAAAATCCAACCATGTCGATTAATTTGTTATTATATATATAAATAAAATAGGGTAGATTGCCTTGATAAGAGTACAATAATCAGTTTTTAATGTTGAGCATAATTTCAGCTCAACATTGAAAGCTGAATCAGAGACTTGTCTAGAATGACACCAAAATTTCCTCTTCACTATTGACAATAATGCTGTTGAAAGTAGAGAAACACAAGAATAAAGATTGAATGCTAAGTAAAACATTAGCATACAAAATCTTAAAACTTCTACATTTGATTACAACATGCCATACAGAGCATTAATACAGATGCTGGGTCAGATTTAGAAATTAAAGATTTTATATAGTATTCAATCTTCATTCTTGTGTTTCTTTACTTTCAATGTGAGAGTGATTCTCGATAGTGAAGAGAAAATTTTGTTGTCATTCTAAACAAGTCTCTCAGTCAGCTTTCAATTATTGTACTCTATCAAGGCATTCTAATCTATTTTATTTATATCTGTAATAACTAATCATTTAATTGACAGGATTGAATGTCGTACTGTACTCAGAAATTTAGTGAAAAGAGTGAATACTCTTTAACTAATCTATTACTATAATAATGAATAAAGTAAACATTTATTATATGATGTAGCTTTCACAGTAATTGGTTTTACAAAAATTGTGGTTGAAAGTAATTTGGGATACTAAATTCTGCATAGTATTTTAATAGAGCATATCTTTTGTTACTAAATTGTCAAATTATGGTGGAGATCTGTGTATAAAGTATTTTTTATTTGCGAGCAGCTGTTATTAGGGATAACCACAGTAAAAAAATATTCAAAATATACTATTTAGATTCAGTAATTACTAAACAATTGTTATGATATATTGTTTGATTAGTCTAGGTTAATTTGAAAAATGAGGTGGGTAATATTGACTAGCTGTCAATGTTGAGTGAAATGGCATAGATTATATTATAAAGCGTGAAAAAACACTTAGACTTTTTGAACCAAGCTTCTAACCCAAATTTAAGTTTTTTAAAAAATATTTTGCTAATGAGAGTATTTTCACAGATCTTAACAATGGAATAGAAAACCTGTATAGTCAACAAATTCATGGATAAACGATTCAGTTCTAAAAGCAAAAATCCTGGTTTCTGTATACTGTTGTAACATGATTATTATAAAAGTATACAGAAACCAGGCCTTTTGCTTTTAGGGCTGCATCTTTTATCCATGACTTAGTTGACCATACAGGTGTTATGTTCGATTCTTTAGATCCATGAAAATATTTTCAATTTTAAAAGTTTTATTAAATTTTTTTTAAATTTCTGGTTAGAAGTTCGGTTTGAAAAGTTAAAAGTATTTTATTGCACTTTGTAAAATAATCTATGCCACTGCACTCAACTAGAGAATAAAATTAAGTTTTAGCAGTAAATTTACTTTTTTAGCAGTAAATTTACTATTTTTTAAAAAGTAACATTACATTAACCAAAAGGTATTAAATACATGACTTTTTTAAATACCTCATTGAATCTTGTGTATTACCAGCAGCAATATTAGACACTGTCCAACAGACTTTCTGAAATGAATAAAAATAAATATATAATAACACAAGGCAAGCTGTTAAATTATAATCAGAAAAATTTCTCCTCACATGAATTTTCAAATCAGATTGAGTGAAAATTACTCATAATGGAATATGCACTGAGCATATAATTTAATACCAAAAATTGCCTGGTGATTAAAAGTTGAGAAGTAATCAGACTTTCAATGTGCTGAATATGTTTAGCACAATATTTAAATAAGACTTTAATATACATGAACTAGATTACTACCTCACAAAACTTCCAAGAAACAATTTCAACTTTCCATAAAACTCCAACTGATGTTTAGAATCAGTTGAGTTATTTTTCAGGCACAACTTTATCAACATATTTAATTATGAAACTTTGAGAAAGTAAAGACAATTTACAATGCATTTCCCCCCATTTTTTTAAACAGCTAAACAAGATGCTCAGTGGAATTTTAAAAAATTTAGTACAATCAAATATTTGACAAGGCAATAAAAGAAATTCTAAGCATAATGCAACAATTTAAAGAACAACATAAAACAGATGCTGTCTATGATTTTTTTCATTAACCCAAAGCTCATGCTTAACTTGAAGAGTTCAGAATCAATGGGGAGAAAAAAAAGTACTAATCAGAATTTTTGAAAAAATTCCAGTTGACATACCATATACGAGATGAGGTACTAGTTCCCAGACATACACTTAACTAAAGTTTAGATTTAATGAGTTTCTAACTCTTAATTTTAGGATAGTAAAACATAGTTATGTCTTAACTGGCTAATGTGTGCATGTGCACGTAAGAAAGCACATAATAGATATATTTAGGATAAAATATTAAAGATATTTTTTTTACTGCCTTCATCTCTAATAACACAGATAAAAGTGATTTCAAACACGATACAAATTATAAAATTAAGGGGCTAGGGTTTGAAGTCTAAGCTTCGATTCATTTTCGAAAACCTGTGTCAACGAGATGTTGTATTGTGACCCAGACAATTGGCGAAACTTTCCAAACCTATTTTCAATAATGTCGGTTTGAATTTTTCCTGTTAAGAAATATGCCATCCCCAATTCATTGCAACAATATGTTCACATTTCAAGTACAGCATGTGTAGTGTGAGAAAGTGTGGTATATGTTTTAGTTAAAAAGCCAGAAGTATATTTAAGAGAATTCCAAGTATCAAGCCAAACTAAGAATTTTTGTAGGTACATAACCTTTTCATTGGATGAATTAGATGACAAAGACTCACAATACACATCTCGTTTATGACCCCCTTTTAACTTACTTTACACATTCATTATCTTCCACCATTTAATAATGATTGCAATATATTCAGATGTTTCTAAACAAAAAGGTTCATCAGTATGTGTAGAAAGCACTTTCAACCCTTCAACAAAATAGTCATTGAAAATTTTAAGGCATAGTTTTACATTTTGTCTCTCCATAGAAGATGGAGTTTTTAAAAGTTAATCCAAACACATATTATGTTTAAATATGTGTTTGGATATAATTATCCAAACACATTATGATAACACTATCTGTCCATCCTCTAAAGAATGGATACTTTTAATGGTTCTAAAAGAGGCAGTTTTAGTTAAGTTATGATCATTAAAATCAATAAAATGCATACACTGACCATAATTCTTCTGATTCAGCCAATTATTTCTGACACATTTCAGAATGTGTACAGGATCAAAAATATAAAATAATGGTCTATTAGGATTTGAAGGATGATTATATAATATACTTAAACAAGGGGGGTAGCAAAATAGGATATTGTTTAATAATAAAGTCAGTTGTTCAGTCAAGAAGTCAATTATTGTATTTTGATGATGAGAAATTTTATGTCTTAGAACATCAAGCAATTCAATTACCACATTTAATACATTTTCACCATCACTCATTACTGTTTTCATTTAATCCAAATTCTTTATATAAGTATTAAGACTTAAAATGGAATAAACATGTTTAACAGAGAGAAAAATTTATGGCATGCATAAAATTAAATTTTACCAAAATTTAAAATTACTTAGCCCATTAATTAATGATCTAATACATCCAAAAGCAATTTCCTTTTTACTACTTCTGTAATGAATTATCAACGAACCTCTAACAACTTATCAGGAAATTCTAAAAATATTTTTAAAATTTTAATGTTAACCATTAAGAATAAATAAAGCTTGGCACTTCACATTTTCATAATATAAATATCATTTTTCTGTTATTATAAAAGACTCTGTAAACCAGGCGTTTTGCTTTTTGGAACTGTATCTTGTATCCGTGAATTCATTGATTATACAGGAGTTCTATTCCATTATTAAGAAAGGGTTATTTCATTCACTTATCAAACACACATTTTGATATAATAAACCACAACTCACAATGAATGTCTTATCTACAGTTTTATAAACAAACTTTGTCCATGAACAGATTTTATATTTTCTAAATAAACCTTGGCATTTTATACTTTTATAATATAAATCTCTTTTTTTGGCAAGAGTTAAAGACTTTCAAGTTTTTTCACAAGAGTTAACATGACCAGGGAGTCATGTTAACTGAAATCCCTGGATTGCACTTTCTCACTCATCTAAAACCTTAACAACAAGCTTCACAGTTAAAAAAGAATAAATAAATAAAATCAATATTCTATCCACAAATTATTGAGACCAAAGTTTATGAGAAAGTTCAGATTAGCGTCTAAGTTAAAAAAACTAATTTGAAATTTTTAGTTGTTTAATAAATATTTTTATAGTTTTTTCATAGAAAAATTTAATTAGTTAAAAATAAATCTAAAAAAATATTAAAAACAGTGATTTTGGCCACAAGTCCACTGCTGAAAATAAAAGTATAGCTCGAGAATAAAAAAAGGTAGGCTCAGTGACGTTAAACAAAAACCTTACATGAGTTATGAGATCCAAGTGGTATTTGTCTTTCAAGCCCGAAGTTAGATTCCAGTTTCAAAATTCTGTAAAGAAACCAATATTTTCTTATAATGCCATAATAAAAATTTAATGTTTTATCAAACCAAGAAGTATTGAAAAGTAGAGTTCTTTATAAACTTGCTTATCACTAATATAAAAAGGGGAAAAGAAACTAATTTTACCCTTTATATATATATATTAAGCCAATAAGTTCACATTTATTTTGCACAGCATGACAACAAAATAATTTCCAAAAGACCTTTAGAGATGAACAGCTTATAGATAGTTATTGAGAACATTCTCAGATTTATAAAAACTCTTATCGTACAATATCTATTACAATAAAGCAATTTTTTGTATGTACACATTCTGATAATCTACAAATCTATATACTTATAAATATACAATTTAAAAACATGGAATGCAAATTAATAAGTTAAGAAACAATTTATGTATCTAAATAGTCTATTTTGGAATAATTTTCACTGCCATCATCTCTAATAACACTGATAAAAGTGATTTCAAACACGATACAAATTAGAAAATTAAATGCACGTGGCATCTATATTGACACAAATTTAAAACTCTAAACTTCTCATTACTCCAGAGGTTCTTTGAATGAATTCAGGAATACAATGGAGTTCACATACATACAAAAATTAATAATTCTTGAAAATATATATACACTCAATTGCAAGAATATATACACTCAGTTGCAAAAAGTATGCACCATTATGTTATTCCTAAAGAGTGAAATTGTTTTATTTTATATCTTCAGAGAGAGTAGAAATATAATCTAAATATCAAAGCCAGTTCAAAATATTGATTAATAGCAATTGAAATTCAAAATGTTCCTTAAATAAGCTTTTTATTTAATGAGATATTCAAAATAAAAAAATGCTCCAATATTTGCTATTGTTTCAATATTTACTTGACATGTGGATACTGATTAAACAATATTTTGATCTGGTTTTGAAATTTTGAATATATCTTTGCTCTCGATAGACATAAAGAAATTTCACCCAGTAGGAATAACATATACATATATAGCAATTGAGTGTACACATAGAATATTATAAATAGAATTTTAAAAAAATTATATTTTAAGGCTATTAAGATTATACATGAAAAATACCTATTAGTGTTTAGCATTTAAATTAAAATATATAATTATACTAAATACATTCTTTTAAATTATGAACACAAAATTTTAAGAATATTTGTTCTTTATTTCTTTATAATGTATAAAATGCAGTGTATTTTATAAAGTTTACTCAAAACACAATTTGATAAGGAATTCAATAGATCCTTTTGTATGATTTACAAGTTCATTTTTAGAATCTTTTATAATGTGGAACGTTTTTGAATCCATCTTTTAACATTTAGACATGGATAATTTGTTGCCTATTGATACCTGGCAATAAGAACATTGTAAAATATATTTAATAGGAAAATGGACAATTTTTCCACCATTGAATACTATGCATGAATTTACTATGGAGGAATCATGTGTAACTGATTTATCAATCCAGTAGTAAAAAAATGTTTAATTTGGATTAACATATTAAAAAAAATTTCATTATAATTTTCTTTCAAATTTCTTTAAAGAAATAAAATGGAAAATATTATACTGGAAATGAAAATACATTTTTATTTTTCAACTATGTAGATTTGGAATTGATATTTGTGTCATGTATTTTATACTTTCTAAAGGATATAAAAATCTAAATAGTGCGTACAAATTACAATTCTAAATATTAATTTAATTAGCAAATACTTAAGACTTTCACAAGAGTCCATTTACTTCCTTTGTCCATCTAAAATATTAACTGAAACACGAATCTTAAATTATTCCGAAACAAAATGTTTTTATTTATACATACGAAAGTGCTCGTAAGTGCCATAAGTATTGCTAATTCAATACACTCAGTTCAGTAGAGTTTGATCTGAAATATGGTCAATTCATATATAACTTGGATTAAAACACTATCTTATAACAGAAATAGAATAATGTTCACTATGTAAGGGTGTTAAATAAAATCTAAAGGCAATAATTTAAGACTAACAAATGAAACTTACTTGTGGATTAATTTCAACGAACTTGTAATCAATCTTTAATGGCGCCTTTTCAATCACGTGCAACTGAATGTCCAATCAGATGACACTAGTGCATTGTAGTATGACGAGGCGAAAAAAAAGATGGTTTGAAATTTCATTATGCTATAGCTTTCAAAAGCTGCCTTTTGGTATTGAATATAAAATTTTATTGCTCTACTGAAATATTTTTCAGGTGCTTCAAAATAGATATTTTTGTGAAAAGAGATAAAATTCTTTTTTTCTGTTTATTTTATGGTATATTAAATTAATAATATATATTTTTTGTAAATAAAATATTCAAAATATTTTTACAAGAAACTTAGGTATTTCTAAGTATTTCTAATTTTTAGATGTCATTACAGAACAACTGATTTTGTAGAATTTCGCAATTTTCATCATCTTAATTTTACAGTAGTATATTCTTATAATACACATTGGAATGAAAAAAACAATTTTTAATTAACGGACCTTAGTTAAAATAAACAAATCACATTTATTTAGAAAAATATTAATGTAATGTCTTTAAAGGCAAAGTGTTATTTTGAAATAAACATTCATATTTTTCAAAAGTCCATAGTAATCATACATGGTTTGCTTTACTTATTTCACTGACACATTGAATTGCTTTCTGTTTGTCATCAGAAATATGCCTCTTCATAGGAAGTCCTGTTACTTTAACATCATTCCATTCAATCATATCAATATAATCCTTGGCATCAAAGTTTATACGTTGAAATAAAAACTTTTTGATGCCACCTTCATTTTCAGCCCTTGCTTTTAGATTCCGGGGTAATCCAAGCTCTCTCTTACATGACTGCGATCATCTGATATCATACAAAGGACGAGATTTTCAGAAGCAGATTTCTGGCACTGGAAAATGTATATAAGATAGCATAATAGCATTTTTCAATGACAACAACCAGAATTTAAACATTACTGTAATTGGAATGGGTGGAACTGCCGTGAACACTGGATTGAATAATGATGTGGTTCGTTTATTTGAAAAGGAATTAAGAAGGCCACTGCAGTGGTTGATTTGTCTATTACATGGAAATGAACTGCGCCTACGTCCTAATTTGGAGGAGAAATAGGTAAACAACTAGAAAACTGCTATGAACTTCCAGTAATTGAATTATCACCTATTGAAAATGGCATTCCATTACTAGAAATTAAGGATGATTTAAGTGTGGACCCAAAATATTTGTTAGAAATGTCTAATGCAATCTCTGTTGGAAGGTGCTCTTCTGATTTGTCTATGAGAAAACCAGGAAAACTTTGTTATTCATGATAGCTTACATTAGCAAACCAAATACTTCACTTGTATGTGGGAACAGAATGTACTGCAAAAAAAATCTCCGAATACTGACTGAGTACATTTTGTAAGTATATGCATCTGTTTCGTTTCACATAAAGCGGAAACTATCTTATATCCATGGATCGAAGCACTTGTGGAAACTTGTAAGCTATTCACGTTACCTCCATCAGACTCTTAAAAATGTAATTGACCCAGTCATTCAAAGAAATTCGTACTTCGCTGCTTCTGAAAATCTCCTCTTATGTATGATATCAGTTGATCGCAGCCACGTAAGACAGCTTGGATTACGCCGGATTCTAAAAGCAAGGACTGAAAAATGAAGGGGGCATTGGAAAGTTTTAAGTTCAACGTATAAACTTTGATGCCAAGGATTATATTGATATGATTGTACGTAAAGATGTTAAAGTAACAGAACGAGGCATATTTCTGATTATAAACTAGGAAGCAAAATAATCTGATCAGGAGAGTCAACGTACTGACTTCAGCAATTTTCCATGTCACACACAAGCAGTAGAAAGGATTGTTAAATTCGTTACCGAGTCACCCTTACCCGTCCGTGGCACTTCTGCAAGAGTTGCATTGATAAAAACGAAAATACATTCTCAAAAGATAATGCCAAAATTTAATAATAAAAAACAAAACAAAACACAATTCAATGTGTCAGTGAAATAAGTAATGGAAACCATGTGTGATTACTATGGACTTTTGAAAAACATGAATTTCTTTTTTTTCAAAATAACGTTTAACATCCCCAATCTCAAAGAACTTTTTAATCTTATGCACAGTAAGTGTGCGTTTAAATTTTCTTCTACACCCACTTTTGATTATATTCCTAAATCTGAAAAAGTTAAACCTCTGAATCAGGCTGATGAGCTTAAAGCAGGGTGTTTAACCTTTTGCAGCATCTGGGCCACATGGTAAATTTTTTCAAGGCAGGCGGGCCGCATAAAAAAGTCAACTACATTCAAAAGTTTAGTTTTATTATGAAAATGAAAAATACATTGTATATGTAATGTATAAAATATTATAATCTTGGTATGCAATGTGATGTGGTAATTTTGAACGAAATCGAACATAATGTGATTTTTTAAATTTGGGTTGGTCTAAAGCGAATTGCTCTCGAACTTAACTAGCATTAATGATCGAATCAATCTCTCAAACCAATTTTCTATCCTAGGAAATTGTCGTAATCCGGAGGAAAGAAATTCCCGCTGCTAATGATGAATTTCCTGTTAGGCGGGAAACCAAACCTGAGCCATGTTTTTTTTTTTAATGGCGGAAGGGTACAAAGATACCCTCAACAAAATGTACAACCTAGTCAAAATTCAATATCCCAAATCAATTTCATGAAACTTTCTCAAAATCTTATCTGAAAACATTACTGCAATTGGATTAATATCGGACCTTTCAAAATTACTTAATTTACTTACGCATTGAATTTTTTTGGAAAAAAAAATCCCAAAACCGAACGGCCACTTAAAAATTAAAAATTTATGTTCCGATCTTAATATTTCAAATCTTACCCAGTCCATTAATTGTTCACAGGTTAATTCTGATAGTGTTATTCTGATAGTGTGGTTTCTGATAGTGTTTAACATTTTTCCTTTATTTTTCTGTTCCATGCGAGGCAGTTTCCTCTTATTGAAGTTCCACACTTAATACCCTATCAGGGAATGCTGGTGTGGGGCGTTCGTTTTTGCTTCCCATGCTTCAGTCCTCGGTTCGATCCTGCAAAGTGCAGTTCTGTTATCTGTACTCACGGATGTTCAAACCTGCCAATTTAATTTATTAAATATAACTTACTTATTATTTTAAACTTAATTGCCTTATTTTTTATTTCTAACATTTATTTAAACTAATTTTTTTGCCTTTTTTTTTCTTATTGTAAATATTATTTCTCGTATCCTGATTCAATTACAAAAAAAAACAATGTAATATATATTCTTCAATGTACGTACTGAGGATAAAGGGTCTTATTTTTTGATATTTTTTGGTGTCTCATGACATCTACTGTCTATGTCTCTGACATTACATTACATTAATATTTTTCTAAATATGTGTGATTTGTTTATTTTAACTAAGGTCTGTAAATTTAAAATTCTTTTTCTTTCATTCAAATTTGTATTATAAGAATATGTTACTGTAAAATTAATACGATGAAATTCGAGAAAAAATTCTACAAAATCAGTTGTTTTATAATGGCATCTAACAATTAGAAATACTTAGAATATGTAAATTTCCTGAAAAATATATTTTGAATATTTTATCTACAAAAATATATATTATTATTTTAATATACTATAGAAGAAATTTAAAAAAATACAAATTTTATCACTATTTCCTCTCTTATAAATAAAGAGTGGTGAAACAAGGACCCATTTTTAAGTAGATATTTAATTTCTCCAGTAATATATAAAATTGAAACTAATTTTCATCTGTTTTTATAAGCTTCTAGGGAGTTAAAAACATACACACAGAATACAATCTTTACATACAAGGAAAATTATGTGAATTTTCACATAATACAATTATACAATTTCACATAATACTTTTCACATAATACAATCTTTACATACAAGGAAAATTATGGGAATTTTCCGCGTAAAAGAAGTTTCACAACAATGAAATAAATATTTTTGAAAAGTCTGTTAAATTTAATCTTCGCCTTCCCTTTCAAATCCATAATTCTGATGCAGATATCTGTTACTTGTGGTTACGAATCGGAGGTACAGTTCCGGGACGATGCAGGGTAAACGATTTCGGTGCGATTCATATCAACCCATAACAGGCCCTGAAACACGTAAACGGAAAGCGTTTCCCCTTCGGAGGTTCGTAAACAACCCGCCAGTGGCCCGACAAAATTCTCCCGTACTTGTCGTTCAACCGGTGCCTCCAGCACTGGCCCGATAAGCTGCCGTCAGTCCTGTGTTTGTTGGGTATATATATATATATATGTATATATATGTATATATATATATATGTATATATATATGTATATATATATGTATATATATATATATGTATATATATGTATATATATATATATATATATATATATATATGTATATACATATATATATACATATATATATATATATATATATATATATATATATATATGTACATATACATATATATATATGTATATATATATATATATGTATATATATATATATATATATATATATATATATATATATATATATATATATATATATATATATATATATATATATATATATACATATATATATATATACATATATATATACATATACATAAATATATACATATATATACATATATATATACATATATATATATATATATATACATATATATATATATATATATATATATATATATATATATATATATATATATATATATATATATATATATATATGTGTGTGTGTGTGTGTGTGTGTGTATATGTGAAAATTTTGACTCATTTTGGTAGTTTTCTGTTTAACTGTTTACTGTTTGCCCAAGTGATACAGAAGACTGGGTTTGGCACGCTGCCAAACTTATAACTCGCGACGCAGGACAGCTGAAATTTTTCTTTTCGGAGGACCGTTATGGAGGAACGGTCCTCCATAGCGGTCCTCCATTTTGTGGTGTCAAATATACATAACACTTAGAAATGTTTAATTAATATAACTTCTCTTTACCCTCAATGAAAATCAAAATCTGTATTCAAACGATAAATTACAAAGAAATTATGTTTTTTTTCTTCCTTGATGTATGCTACAAAGTGCCTCTTTATTTTTATGCCAAGGGCTATCGATGTTTGGAGGCCAGGATTCAAATCCTGGTGCTGGCAGATGGTTGTTACATTACTATCATCTAGCCATCTCTTTCATATTTATTGCTACATTTTTTCGCCATCCAAACGGAAAAAAATATTCGTATGAGAATAATATATGAAGAGTAAATTTTCTACTATTTTTATGCCCAGTCCGATAATTGAATTTGGGTGGTATAGGCTTTATTTCTTCTTGCTGTCCTACAAATTTTCTTTATGGATTTTTTTCTTATTTCTTTTTGTTTGACGTCATTCTGTGAAAATAACGTGGCTAACTCTAAGGGCCTGTACACATAGGAGTCCGGTAGCGGAAGCGTAAAAGGAAAGATGGCGCTGAGACGGAAATAAACCAATCATAGGCGTTAAAAATTTCGTTGCTAATCGTTTGGAGGTTTGTTATTGGTTAAATATATATCAATACTTTAACGCTTCCGCTACCGGACTCCTATGTAAACAGGCCCTTAGTTTGAATAAAGTCTGAGATTACGCATTCACATAAGAACTGTTATGGGTTAGCTAAACTGTAAAAAACGGAAAGCGAATAAAGTCTTTGTTGCTGCTACTTCTTCGACTGCCGGCCCTACTTCCATAGTACCAGATTCTTAGCTTTTGAGTTCCTAGCCTTTGCGTTTTGATGTTAGTTGGCGAAGGCAGATTGAGCAGTGATAATCCATATTTAGGATCGTGAGTACCTCTAATTTTTGATTATATACTGAATAATGGCAAATACAAATAAGGGAGAGGTACCCTAGGAATGTATTTGGAGTTTGTAAATATAAAAATAAGGCTTAATTAATTTAAGTAAATGACAAAACCGTATGATCTTCAAAATTGATTGCAATTTGTTTTAAAACGTGTTATCTTAGAAATAAAGTTTAGTATAACCTAGTGCCAGTCATATCTGTGCAAAGCCTAGGTTATAACCCTGACGTTAGGTTTTAAAAGCCTACATAGCATGTTTTGTCTACAGATATAAAGTATATAATAGAAATAAATAAACAAAAACTTTACGAGATTGGAGCTTTCCAATAAGAAGGACCGTACAAATTAATAAGATCTATTCTTAGAGAGAAAGAGATAAAGTAAATTATTTGATTTATTTAAATCAAGAGCTTATAATCATAAAGTAAAGAAACCCATCCGAATTGTTTTAGTTAATTATTCCTTCAATAAAGAATGTTGATTGCAATAAATTAATTGACATGTCCGAACTGAGGCTTAAAGCTTTCTACAGTGGGTTAAAGAGCCGATTTTTTTCCACTCAATTCATACACTCAAATGGTCCCTTTTACCCTTGAAAGAAGTTCTCAAGTCAAATTGCTACTTTCAAGGATGAACTGTGACCCGTTTCGAGTGATTTATGTTAGCCATGATTGCTGTCAAATTCCCAAAAGTGAGCTTTTCACTCGCTTTTAGAGGAGAAGAAATTTTTTATTATTGGAACAGTTATCTCAGATATGAATGGAATGTTTCAGTGAAAATAATTGTAATTTAATGATACGCCTTTGAGCTGTAAATATATAGTTGTTAGAGCTGAAGTAAATACTGTTACTTAAACTCAGTAAATAATGAGCAGATTAATAATTTTATTAATAACTGTTGACACAGATCTGCCGATAGTCAGATACTGGTCTATAATATTAGAGTAGTAAGGATGAGCTTTACTAATGAAATATCAATATTTTAAAAATAATATACATTGATAGAGAAACTGAATAGGCTGCCGGTAAGAAAAGATAGGAAATATGGTTTAAATTATGCAGATAATTTCATAAAACGATAATTAAAAGCTATGCAATAGAATGTCGGAAACTTACAGACGAATATATACTAAAGACAGATAAAATATATTCTATAAAAAACATATGATCAATTATCAATAAACAGGTGAACAACCGCTAGAGAAGTTTCACTACATAATGTCTTACTTACATGCAATATGCCGCAATGAATTAAGGCAATTTCGGTTCTAGTTAACTGAAAAGACGTTGAAAAGTAAGACAAAAATAGTTTTATTTTGTTGTTATGATTTAATTAGTCGAAAAGAAACACCAATCTTAAGTTTCTAATAACTTTATAGTAAGCAATGGAAATATTCCTTACTGGCACTTTCAAGGTGCTTGTGGAGAATGAATAAGTCAAATAAAAAAAGTCTTAAATCTACAATAATAATTAAGATTGGCGGCAAGTTTCTGGCAGACAGATGTAATCATAAAATGTGATTTATCCGATTAGACAATCGCATATAAATCTTTCAACTCCAGACGAAGAGTTACACCTTTTGACCCTAACCTTTCCGCCACGCCTAATTATAATCATGCATTTTTTCTTCAATTTAATATCATCTTGCATAAGACTCTTTCAGAATCATTCATAAAATTTTCGCATGGCTTACTACCATAGTTACTAATTTTACAGAAAGTCATTCGCACTTTATGGAAATGATTTTGTAATTTATTTTTGTCGTTTGCATTTTGAGGAAAAAATTGGCATCTTCAGAATAATCATCTGCTACTGTTTTGTTTTGATTGTAATGTAAAATAAAAGATTTATTTTAAAAATGACTCCCAAAATTGATAGATGGCTCGAAGGTTATGTAACTGCACTTTCCGAGGAGAAATATTCGTATCAACAAATGATAAAGCGGTGTAAAAATCGCGGTTATGGCATTTCAAAAAAGGGTATTTATAGTATATTAAATTTGAAAGGGAAAAGGAAAACATAACTGCGAAACCTTATCCTAAGACTATTCGAACGCAGGTAAATATCAAGAAAATGAAGTCTCTGATCCTAAAAGAATCCATCGAAACTAGGAATGTCTTCTGGCACTGTTAGTAAAATCATCATAAAGATTTGAAGTTAAAAAGATGTTTAAACCAAAAGTTCATCTGCTTTTGCCAAAGCATATTGCTGAAAGAAAACAAATTGTAGAAAATTATATGAAAAAATGGAAATTTGTGGTAACATTCGATGAAGCCTGGGTGTATTTAAGTGATTGTAATAAAAAAGAACAATTTTGCTATTGCTCAACTGACAGGAATGGCCATACGAAATGTCTTCGTCAGTGTACAGAAAAGTTCCCAAAATGATTCATGATAGATGCAGGATTTTATTACAACGGCAAATTAAAAAATATCGATTATGCCATTTTCATTGTCGTCCTATCTTTTTTAACTTTTCCTGAAGGGTTCCGATGCCAGACAAATCTGTTCTGTACAGTACATGCTCTGGAGATAGCAAATAATAGTAATAAAAATATTAAACATATACAACATGCTGCAGTGTGTAGTAGTTTTTTAGCAGTGGTTTGTTTACAACTAAGATTATGAAACTAAAAGTCGTCATGTGAAGATATGACTAAAAATAAATAATCCAGCAGAGCTAGATAATTATAAGAAGAATGCAGACAAAAAATAAACAGAAATCAAGCACTCAGGGCTCCCCGCACCAGAGGCAAGATTGTGTAGTAGTGCCGGAACTGAACCAGAAATAGAGGTAACCAACTGGTCTCGTCATCAGGAAGCCTAACCAAATCAGTTACCTCAAGGGGAACTTTCTGAATAGGATGCAGGTATAACCAAAAGACATCCTAAGGCCCTGAGATCCCCATTGAAACATTTAGTCAATAGAAAATGAAAAGACACAGACAACTTACAGTAAGGGCTCCACGCACCATACATGCAAGTACACTAACAATCGTAATGAAAAGCCAAAGATGCATATATACCCTAATTCCGTAGGTGACGGTTATGGTGAAACAGCAGCCAATTTTACCCTAGTAGTTACGCCACCGTAGCAAAACCACAGCGCCACAGCCCATTGAAGTTTAAACAAATGAAAATAGAAACCCTATCCTAAACGTCTTTAAAATATACCTGAGTCTAAATGCCATTTTTTTAGAACTTTTAAATTGCCGAAATTTTTAGGGAAATTGTTCTTACTTAGGTTTTCCTCGAAAATGCTACATGACTCCAAAAAATCTTCAGCGTTGTTACGTGTTTTTTATTCTGTATAGTTGTGAGTAAAAGGTATTATAATAAATTTTATAGTTTTTATAGATATTATAATAAGTTTTATGTTTTCATTGCTAGGGTAGGTTTAAGTTAATTTGTTCGGCAGTCTATGCTCGCTTTTTAATTTTTTGCTAGTTTTATTTGTTTATATTATTTTACATCGTCATGCGAAGATTTAACCCAAAATCTTGTGTTTGTAGAAGACCCCAACCATCCTAGCTCCCTATGGATATTAGGTGTGTGTAACCTAATTAGTCAGATATTAGTGAGGTTGTACCCTAATATCTGAAGATGGGCATATATATATATATATATATATATATATATATATACTAAATATGAACACCTATTAGTTCCTTGAGAATTGAAGCGTGCCAACGGACATTAAGATATTCAAACAGGTATATTCGTCCATCCTGGGAACTGGTTGATTGGTTGGTTGGTTGGTGGATAGGATTCCAGGGAGTTAAGTCTGCTATAGACTGCTGAAGATTTTATGCAGTTCTTGCATGAAAATGACTTATGTTTATTTCTGTGCTAGGGAAAAGGAAAAAGCAAGAATCGCGACTGCACGCTGACTCCACAACTGACAGTTGCATCTTACAGTGTATAGTGATTATGACCACTTATCCACTGATCTGCCGGTTAGTTCGGAGAGTATATAAAGTGGGAAAATACCGATGTACTAAGCATGCCGCATCTGGCTAGCGGATCTCTCTAGGTCCGTAAAAATACTAGATGTGTCCGTTTCTCCTGGCATGATGTCAGTCACGGACATTGTGGTTTTACAAAGGTGTGTGTGCGCACATCCTCATGTGGTCGAATCAAACACAAACTCCTCCGCATGATTAGCTTCTTTGAGGTTGATCGCTCCGGAAGCTTTGATTGTTGTGGTCAAGAGTTGAACTCTTCCAAAAGGATACGGATTGGAATCAAGGATGTTGTTAAATATACCGCAAGGTCAAAGTATACGTTGTTAGTTTCGTTGCACACTGGGAGTGTTGAAATCTAAAGTGTGAACACTTTTATTTTCTGAATATGATTATTTCAACTCTTAATCCTGAAGTAAAAAAAGGTTTATGTTTGACCGAAATAAAAAAAAAATTCAGTGAAAATCCTCTGTATCCTAATATGGCATTTAGTCCTTGTGAATGTATGCCTTCCAAGATTAGTAGAATTTAAGTTAAGTGCTTATTGCACCGTTTGTCTTTGTGACATACTTCATTCAAACATATATTTTAACACTGGTTTCACTTTTACTTTACGCTCTTTAGAGCATTTCGTGGACATGGCACACACAATTTAATGCACAGGGTGTTCCAGGAAAACCGCACTCAGGAAATGAATAATCCAAATATAAACCTCTGCATGCTTAAAAAAATAACCATCCAGGCATTTTAAATGAATTTCACGAAGTAATAACAATAGTGTTTAACTCAAATACAAATTAAATCTGAATAGATTTTCTGTTTCTTTTTTATCCTCTTGGAAAGGTCTAATACGAGCCTTCGTTTATACGATCCAGGATGGAATTCTTTTGGACAGTTTGTGTTTTATTTCAAACCTTTTTCTTTTGTGTTGGCCAGTTGATCTGTTCGCGAGTTATCATTGCAGTGTAGGATGGTATGGAGAAAAGAATTATTTGATATAGGAGTCCGATTAATATCCTAATTTTTGTTGATGTATGTTTTAAATGGTGACGGATTAGACCCCATTTTACTTTACAACCCCTGAAGGAAGAACTATTTCAAATTCCAAAAGGAGTAGTACAAAATAAGAAAAAGGCAAATGGCAAGTACTTACTACGGTGTGCAGATTGTCCGACATTTCTTCTGTTTTTGACTGTAAATTCTGATGGTAAAAAAACTTATTTTGTAAATACGTTTAACTACCATTAATGCAGTACACTCTCGACCAGTGTCACCTCTAGAAACTCTATCCGAGGTTGATATAATTTAAAAGACAAAAATTTGTAATAATTTTTAATGTTCTTAAGAGGCTTTTCCCCCTATTTTTTAGTTTCCAGGGTGAGCATATAATGCTAGGTAGATCTTTTGTGACTGAGCTATTGATATTCTGCGAAACTCTATACCGTCATCTGGGGTAACTTTGGCCTTTGCGGGCTACTTTGGAATAACATACGAAACAGGGTTAACCAAGGGCTTACTCATTTGGACCAATCAATGTTTGGACAATGTTGTTAAAGTTCCCGCACTTGACGGTACTCATTTGTAAGACCTGCATGCCCCTCAGATCAAGAAAATACAATATTTTGATTACTAGTTATGGATCTATGTTGAAAGATCCGAGGTTTAGAGCAATTAAGTCCCGCAACTGTTCCTACTTTGCTGTAAAATTAATGGCAAAGAATTGGAACCCGAATTGCAACCACTTTACAATTAATTTTATTAATTATTTTAGTGCGAATCATACTAGGTCATCTGTACCCAACAATATGGAAACCTATGAGAACCATACACTTTTATTTGAGTAAAATATGAAGCAATATAATGTTTATTGTTCAAGTTTACTGTTTACAATTAAAGTTTACTATTTAATATCGCAATTAAATATTAATGGCTTCCAGGGCAATTACATCTGTTTGCTACTTGTTCAGCCTAACTTTCTTCATGCAAGAAGTATTGAACTGATTCCAAATCAGAACATTTCGTGGCTTTATTATGTCATTCTCGCAGCTAGACATTGGGAAAGATATCGAATCAGGAATTTATTGATTTTACAGAAGATTGTTCTTTTACTGGCGACGAATAGATAGGAAAAGAAATATATGTATCCCCTGATGCTGGTACGTTTAGATATCTTATACTGTCCTGGGGGATATCAAAAATATACCTAGAATCATGAAATATAAGAAACTGACTAGCATCTGGTTAGAAACTTGTAAGTTTCGGAAACAATTCATTCATCAGACTGGTAGAAAATATGAAAATTTTACAATTTTGTTTCACAGTTTAAGGAAC
>OU015490.1:77889867-78074867 GCA_907164885.2 Dolomedes plantarius
GAAATTTTGCATCCTACTGTTGTTATTAAACTATTAAAGTTTAAAAAACACAGTACAATACTGTGAACTGTGTGGTCCTGCACTGTACACAACTGATGTGTTTTGTAAACAACCGTAATTCTACTACTCCTAAAATGAAGTTCAGTGAGGGGCCAGTTTCGGGATAAATCCCTCCCCCCAAAAAAACCCTCCGAAACTGGGTAAATATGTCTGCAGTAAAGCCATAAAGGTTTCATTATTTACAGTAATTTTGGCATGCATATAGCTCAATAGCCCCTGGGAAAATTCCAGGCCTCGCCTCTGTCTAATTTAAAAACTGCGCATATATTGTATCATATAACGTCTAGAATATTTCATCTCTCTGACTCCGTGTGTATGTAAGTAATAACCGAAATTATTGCTACAACAGTTTTAAGAGGCTGTGAATTCCTGCTGTGACATTGATATGCCTCTAAAAGAGTTACCATGCCCTGTCTTCCCTTTTTGAAAACATTTGTTACCTGCAATCATTAATTAAGAATAATGACCGGTCTCGTCACTTGACTCGGTTCAAAATTACGGGACCGGACCTTTAGCCAAGTCGGATTCCAACCCTTGTGGTGCTATCCAAAACCGGAGTCGCACCATTCTGCCGAATAGCCTTTATGGACTTGATCTGACATACTATCGTCCAAGGGGCATAACCCAAAACTACAACACAACATAGTATTGTAAATGCTCGTCCATTGTAGCTAATTCATGACAACCCAGTCTGCCTGAATTTCACATTTTTATTTTATCGTTTTAGAATAACTTGTTCGGGTCAGGATTTGTGGTGAGATGCCTTACTTTTCGGACAAGCATGCTTTACTATTACAGCTAAGGTCTTCTCATACGGACCTCAGACGTCAGAAAGCGTAATTTTATATTCTTTTATTATATAGTCGAACCCTGTTATAGCAAACTCACGAATATAAAGAACGAAAATTTTGGTCCCGCCGTTTACCTATTGTACATAATTTAATTAGTATTGTGTCAGTTTAATGTGCAGTCGAACCCCGTTGTAACGAACTTCAAGGGACCAAAGGTTTTGTTCGCTTTATCCGGTGGTTCGCTATATCCAAACCGTTAAGAAAAATGCTAGAGTCTACAAAATGTATAACCCATTAGTTGCAATGTGTATTCAATAATGATGTATTAAAAAATGATAAAATCTATTAAAAATGATTCTTAATGAATTGAATCGACTAAAATCGATTACATTAAACTGACACAATACTAATTAAATTACGTACAATACGAAAATTTTCGTTCGTTATATCCGTGAGTTCGCTTTATACCGGGTTCGCTATAACGGGGTTCGAATGTAATCGATTTTAGTCGATTTAATTCATTAATGATCATTTTTAATAGATTGTATCATTTTTTAATACATCATTACTGAATACACATTGCAACTAATAAGTTATACATTTTATGAACTCTAGCATTTTTCTTAACGGTTCGGATATAGCGAACCACCGGATAAAGCGAGCAAAACTTTTGGTCCCTTGAAGTTCGTTATAACGGGGTTAGACTTTATATCTAAGTTACCTAGAAAAACAATTATTTCCACCGATTTCAAAATGTAAATTCCCTTTTTTTCACTATATTCTTCAGCATCTTCCATTTTCTTGTCTTAGCGTTATCTTAAGATGTGTGTTATTTCCTAGGACAGGAGCCCGAAGCTATGGCCCGTTAACTGAAGTTGCAGCCCACTTTATAAAACTGCTTGTAACACTCCCTTGTGAGAGAGGTCACTTATACAAAGATAAGGATCTCCGAGGTACCAGCTACCATGCCCATTAGGTATCCTCGACAAGATCTAGCCGACAACGCTGGAGGGAACAAAGTCTTTAAAGCAAAATTACTCTAAATTTGACAGTTAAAAGAAACAAACAAAAACACATAGAGATTCTGTTTGGGGAATTTTGGTGGTCTTGTCGGCTCTGTTTTGCTGGAGAATTAATTCATAAGGAGAGCAAAGCCTAAGTCCATAGCAGATGGGAACACTGGATACGTCTTTTTTCAAAGCACTGTTAAATTTTAACGTAGGATTACGTTCCTCCATAACGGTCCTCCGAAAATCAAAATTTCAGATGCTAAAACCATCCGTCCGTACCTCGCGAGTTATAATTTTGACAGCGCTCCAAACCCAGTCTGTATCGCTTGGATAAGTAGCAAACATTTAAACAGAAAAGTACAAAAATGCGTCAAAATTTTGACATATATATATATATATATATATATATATATATATATATATATATATATATATATATATATATATATATATATATATATATATATATATATATATATATATATATATATATATATATATATATATATACATACGCACATATATATAGATACATATATACATAACACATACATACATATACACATACAAAAGAGGTACGCAATGATAAGTAATCCTACGTTAATAACCCGCGGTAGTTTCGTTAGAAGAGACTACCTGAAATTTATTTTTCTGAATTTACTCCGATTGATGAAATTAATATCGTGTCCTCGAAACAGAAGTTTATAATGGCAGTAATTGGGCATGATTAACTTCAGATGTGACCCATTAATTCATCAATTTCAAATAGGAAATTTCTCAGGCTGCATGTTTTTGAAAACATTGATTTTAGTCAACATGACACAATGTAAATTTTTGAGGAATTTTTAATAGCCTTAGTTTTCATCTAAAGTTGAAACATGGACACCATAAAAATCACGAGAAAGGGGAAAAAATTGCATAAATTTGGTTAAATAATGGATTCCGGTAAAAATTGCTCACCATTACGCATATTTCACCAAAATATAGAAATGCGTATTATTAAATGGGTTATAAATTTTATAAAATCCCCATTTCAAATAAATTACAGTAATTTTTAATTGCACAGTACGAGAAGTTACCCAAGAGGTCTTAGTATGCATCCCCAATTTAACTACGCTAGTTATAATAAGCAATATGGGTTCAACAGCATCTTCATATTTATATTAATATCGATGGATTTAATTTTTCACTTACTTATCGTATCAAATTTTAATGTTAATAATTAGGTTGCCCAAATTAAAAATTTTAATTACCTCAAAGTATAATTATCTTCATTAAAGGGAATTTATGAAGACTACTAAAGCCTTAAAATCCGTAAAATTATGAGGAGTGATCATACATAAAACATAAATTGAAAATGAAAATTTTATTAATAAATGCAATGACATTTAACTAAGAAAAATTATTTAGTGAGGGGATTAAATTTTCTTATAATGTTAAAGACATTTATATATTCTATATGCAAGTACTTATCCATTTGAATAACCTTGAGTATTCATTAAGGTGCTCCATATGAATAAAATATCAAATCAAAGGTAATAAATTTCTTCGAAAATTCATAACTTTAAATCTAAAGTTACATTTCCTTTAACAAATAATTCAAATGAGTTTAAAATTAATAAAGTGAAAGAAAAGTATCTTTCGCTAATAAAACTTGTTTACAGTATTGTTACGAAATTGATTATACAAATTGCACCAAAAGCTGTTAATTCTACTTAGAATAAAATACGAGAATTACTTTACAGAATGTTTTGGAATTTTTACCCGTTATTGCGTTAAAATAGACTATTTCATTATGCTCTAAAAAATGTTGTTTTAAACTTTTTTATTTATTTTGCTTCATAAATAGAAAACTTAACAAAATATAGCAATTTATATATTAAAATTACTTACTGATAAAGAGACAATTAAGCAAATATATTCTTTAATTGTAAGAAAATATTACATCAAATATATTATATTGTTTGTCGCATAAAATAATTGCAATTAAAAGATCTCTTAAATTATTCTCTTAAACAATATTTTCATCAGTTTTAAGTATTCATTCGACAATTTACCTTCATCTTAGTGATATAATTAAGTATATGCATTAATTCACTTAGTATTTATTAGACTCTCTATATCAAAGCAATTTTTACCGACCTGTTAAAATCTTCAAAAGTGTTAACTCTGGAGTTTTAATTAAAGCTTTAGAAATAAATGTTCATGCTAATTCTATGAAAAATTTATTTTAAAATAATGATCGAAGTTCAGCTTTTTTTACGCCTTTCATTACAGAGAAAATTTTTCTTAAATTACTTTTCTCTAACGTAGTTATAAATGCACAAAAACTTAAATAAGTTAACTATCAATCAGGATATTATTCAGGCTTGCATTGATTTAAACTATTTACACTTGAAATAGGTGAAAAGTTACCATTAAACATTTAAATGAAAAGTTTAAATTTGAAATAATAGCTGAGTTTGTAGAGTCAGTAACCAATATTTTACAATTTTCCTCAAAAGTTTTCAGTTTATACGGATATATAGAGCGAAGAAAAAAACAGAGGTTATTTTTATACAGTTAAAGAGAGATTTTCAATAAATTGATCACTGTAGAATATTTCAGCTCAAAATACGTATTACGAATTTGCCTCCAAAATCTTATACGATTTCACAGAATGAGAAAATTTTATTGGGATAGCTAGTAATGCGATTCAACAGTCTATAATACATCAGCTCAAAAAACTGATTGCAAAAATTTATACAAATATGCTCATACACCAATAAAACCAATAAAAAATAAATAAAGAAGAGGGTCGGAAAGCAATAATATACATACTGATAGCTGTAAACTATTTTATCTCAAACCATTTAATATAAATTAGCTTCAACATTTCAAGTTTACACAAATATACAAAGCGATGGAAAAAAAAAGTATTTTAAAAAGCTTGAAAATAATTTTAAAAAAAAAATCATTTTAAGGCACTGACTAGGAAACTGCCACCAAAATTTTCCATTAATTCATATATTTAAAATGAGTAAAAACATAAAAAAATATTTTATCGCTTAAAAACAAAAATATTTCATTTATCCATCCCTGTGAAATATTACAACCCAAAACTTTCAATTTATATAAATATCCAAAGCGAGGAAAATTAAGGTGGGAATACTTTAAAGCCAGATAGTAATATTTCATAAACTGATCACTGTAACCTGTTTAGTCTTAAACACTAGTTTCAAATTTATGTCTGAAATTTAGACTCTATACAAAATGCACGAAACAAGATTTTAAAAAATATATATGTATATATTATAGATTAAAGTAGACAAATATTTCATAAATTCTCCATTGCAAAGTACTTCACTCTGATTTTAAACATGCCCCTACAAAATTTCAATTTTACAAATATATGCAAAACAAAACAAAACAAAACAAAAATAAATAAATAAATGATAAGAGTGTATTTTATGCAGTCAAGAAGCAATATTTCATAATTCAGCAGAGAAAAACATTTCACCTCATGGCACACTAACTAAGAATTTTACCCCAAAGTTTTTAATTTAAACCACTGCACAATCGAATTAAAAAAAGCGAATGGATTCATCAATGAATTCATCGATGGAAAGTAACATTACAGAAATTCTCCATTGCAAAGTATTTCTCTCTGATTTCAAACATGTCCCTAGGAAGTTTCAATTTAACAAATACATGCAAAACAAAACAAAACAAAAAATAAATAAAGAGATGTGTATTTTATAATTATCAAAAAGCAATATTTCGTATATTTATCAGGGCAAAACATTTCACCCCCAAGGCACTAGTTATGAATTTTCCCCCAAAGTTTTTAATTTAAACCGCCGCACCAAACGAGTAAAAAAAGCGAATGGATCCATCCGATAAATCGAAAGTTCCACGTGTTTTTTCCACGTACCTGTAAGGCGATCATGGTTCCACCCGTCTCCGAACCTTTACACACGCACACTCTCACACACGAGAAACTACTCCGCAGGTGCGTCAGACGATAAAAAACAACACAACAATCCCCCCTTTGTTTCTCGGGTGGGAGGAGAGAGAGCAAGCGGGATCGTCTGCCTATTGATTCGTCCGTTTTTTATCGTCCTGGGCGGGACTTCTGCAGGGGTGGCGTGAGAAAAAACTGGACGGAGTGTTTTTTCAAAGTAATTTTTTTCGAAATTTTATTTCGTGATCATCCGTAGGGTGGTCAGCGTGCGTCTAGGCCCCGCCTTGGACTCGGGTTGGACAGAACGGGGTTTTTCCCACCCCCCGAGGGAGATGCGCACATGAATGAATACCTGACTCGTGCATTACATCTTTCTATCTCACCCACACTTTTTTTTTCTTTTCTTTCTTTTCATTTATGATTTTTTTTCTGCATGCTTGTACACGCTTCTTTCGGCTGTGGAAGTCCATTGTTTCCGGAGCAGACGTTCTTGGAATTCCGTGAGGATTTTCTTTTTTGAGGGGGAAAGGGGGACTTGATTTTTAGATAAATATATCAATGAGAAATCTATGAGCAAATATAGGGGGAGATGGAGAGTAAGGTATTTTTATTCCCTTCAAATCTCCCTTCAAATTTTCCTTATCTCAAATGGCCGGAAAATGAACTAACCACTAACTCTGATGTTGGCAACAGGAAGTTGGAAGACACGTGACCTCTTATTTTTTAGCGGTTAAGAATTTATCATACATCCACTTGAAAAAAATATTAATATATATATATATATATATATATATATATATATATATATATACACATATATATATATATATATATATATATATATATATATATATATATATATATATATATATATATATAAAATATGCATATATATATGTGTATGTATATATATATATATATATATATATATATATATATATATATATATATATATATATACACATATATATATGCATATTCAGATATATATATATATATATATATATATATATATATATATATATATATATATATATATATCAGAACATATGATTCCTTAATTGTTTCTAATTTTTACGATTTATACTCAATTATCATATTCCCATGTTGGAAAATTCGTAGTATTCCTCCCCCCTTTTTTTCAACAAGATAGTTTTCTGTTTACAATAGACAGTTATCTGTTTTCTGTTTAGTTTATATATAAGTGAAAATTTTTAGACCTTGAAAAGTTTTTTGGGCTATTTATATTAAAGCAATAATACTATAGAAGCCTGTGGTTTTCATGTTTGTAAAATATTTCAACCATCTCAGAGTAGAGAAATTAGACTCATAGCATGCATATTTTGAAGTATTTCAATTTACAGTTGTCCCTTAAAATTTAACGGTGGTTAGATACCCGCGAAATGGAATATCCACTAACATATCTTACACCCCTCTCCCAATGAAATTCATAATATCGTTGACCTTATTAAACGCGCAAAACAGTACACTCAGTACAATCTATAAACAGGTGATACAGAACATGTATAGTATGTGACGCAATACATGAGCAGTACTAAAACAGAACTATTAAAATTAACGAAACATATTTGTTTACAAAAACTGTAGTTCAATGCTACTTTCTATAAAATCCTAAAATTTTAGTATAGCATAATAGTAGGTTGCATAAATCTAAAATATTTATTCTGCATTAAAAAAGACCACAAATATTAAAACCCATGAAAATTAAACCGGTGAGAGTCGTCAGTCGACTTTTTTTTTAATTTTCAAATAAACTTTATTAATGAACAAGTATAAAGGAGTATAAAGGAAATTTTATGAACAAGTATAAAGGAGTAGGTTTAAGTCAATTTTCAATAAGGGTCTGAAATTAAAATTATCATTGCGGTTCAAAACGAAAAACTAGTTTGTTACCCTCTGACACTTCTGAGAAAAAGAGGTACAAGTGATCTTAAAGTATTTTCCTTCTTGATAAACTGAAATATATTCTCCTAGAAGTACAGAATATCATTTACAAGGTCAATTAGGCTTTATAGAATCCATTGGCAATACTCAGGTCGAGGATCTCACATGGAAAAATAAGGGAGATTAAATCTTTCAATTGAAAATCTTCAGACCTCATTTTCGTGTCTAATATTTATAAAATCAGAGTTAAAAATGACAAGAGTAATGTGTAGCAGTGTTTTACCCCATAAAATAATTTAAATATATACATTACAGGAACGGACCTCTCTAATTGTGTTTTAAAATTTCATTTGCACCTTATATGGGATTAAGTCTAGTTTAAATAAAATTTCTATCCCTCGTCAAAATTTCCATGTAGCACCAATTATCACATTAATTTTAAGAAAAAGGGAAAAATTATGCTAGCAGCATATCATAGACTGTAAATACCGTTTCTAAATTTAAATTTATTTTCATAAAGAATACAAAATCGTTGATGCCACAGAAAACTAAAAGAAACCATTTAAACATGGGGAAAAACACCGTAGACTTGACACTAATATAATCTCTATATATAAAACAGTTCCATAATTGACTGACAGACTGACTGACTAACTGATTGACTGACTGACATATAACGAACAGACCAAACCGCTGGACCTAAAGAGCTGAAATTTTGCATGGCGATTCTTCTTATAGTGTAGGGGTGCACCAAGAAAGATTTTTGAAAAGTTCCTCTTAGATTTTTTTAAAATTCAACTTTTAAGCTGTTTTTGTAACATTCTTTAAAGCTTGCATTTAAAATAATAATCTGAGGGTTATAAAATTTATATCATGAGAAAGATCATAAAAATTCCTTTAAAATGAAATCTTTTTCGAATCTTCACCTTCATTTTCTCATTTTTGGTGAATTTTTAAAGATTAATCTTTAGAATTTATTATTATTTTTATTATTACATACACGTATATATATATATACACAATATATATATATATATATATATATATATATATATATACATATATATAAAATAGTTCCGTAACTGACTGACTGATTGACAGACTGACTGACATATAACGCACAGACCAAACCGCTGGACCTAAAGGGCTGAAATTTTGCATGGCAATTCTCCTTATAGTGTAGGGGTGCACTAAGAAATATTTTTGAAAAATTCTTCTTAGATTTTTTTAAATTAAATTTTTAAGCTGTTTTAGTCACATTTTTTAAGTTTGCAATTTAAATAATAATTTTAGGGTTATAAAATTTATATCACGAGAAACATCATAAAAATTCCTTTAAAATGAAATCTTTTTCGAATCTTTACCTCCGTTTTCTGATTTTTGGTGAATTTTTAAAAATTAATTTTTAGAATTTAATTGTATTATATGCTGATCACGTGATTTCTTTTCTCTTTTGTGATGCTTTAAATTAATTTATCGTCACGTGCATAACAACGAAATAAATTGACAAAAAAATATTGAAATACAGTAAAAGATAAAATTTAACCACTAGACTAATTGAGATGGAAATTTTTTAAGAATTTAACTCAAATTAGTTTGTTTTATGGATATTAAATATACAATTTAATTGCATACATTGACAGTTGTATTTAATTTGAATATTTTCTTTTACATTATTTTGTCTATAAAAATATCCGTTACGATTTTTTCATAAATAATTTTTTTTTTGTTTTTTTTCTTTGGCATTAATTGCATACATCGACCGTTGTATTTAATTTGAATGTACTCCGTAGCGAAGCAAAGGGTATTCAGCTAGTATATAATTAAAAATTTAAATATCGTCTAACCACATATTAAAATATCCACTGTGGAATGGGGCTATCTGCTGTTGAACCTAGTAATTGGTTTAAAGTTGTTCACACACTTTAAACGAATCTGTTCATATATATTTACTCTGTAGCTCATATTGATAATCTCTTCTACTCTAAACTCTGTTCTCCAGTCTAGTAAATATTAATGTTCATAATTTTAGCGAATAACATGATTGCAATGCACATTTTAGAACATCCTCTTTCATCTATTGTTGTGCACCAGTTAGGGAAAAATATTCGTATGTTTTCAGTTCTTTTTCTCTATAAGTTTTATTGCTAAGAACTTTTTATGCCCCATGTAATTTTTTTTTGCCATGTATCGTACTTAAAGTATACAATTCATTGTCTAGATTCGTCTGAAAGTTTTTGTGATTGAAATATCTTTTAATCTATATGGAGTACAAAAATATGACTACAAAATATGCTAAAAACTTTGTGTACATTTTTGAATCTTTTACGAGTACATATTTATTTATGTATATATTGATGATATATATTGTTTTATGCATTTATGAATTTTCAAACACGCTTTGATCTACAAATAATAAGGTTTAAATAACATTTTCATCAATTTGCAAGAGAACAGATTCGTAGAGTGTATGATTCCATTTTCATGTTTTGATACAGATACTCCAAAACTCTGTATTTAATTTGAATTTTATAGTCATTCCTATAGCTTCATTAATATTACGTAAAGAGAAACAACATAACATCAATCACTCTATAAAATAAAATAGAAAATCTTAAGTATTCACTTTAAATACCTATAAATTAAGCTCAATTCAAATTCGTAATCTTTGTTAAAGTTAACAGCTCTGTCTCTTATATTGACACAGCTAGGAAATCAATTACGCGCTAATTTTTCCCTTCCTTTTATATTTTGTATGGTATTCTCGGACCATTTCTATGTTTTTTTTTATTTGTTTACTCCCTAATATCTACATTTTTCTGCTTTTCGTGTTGACATTTCCATTCTTTACAGTAGTTGAATGGCAACAATCCCTGGACACCATTTGCCTGCCTTTACTTATTGTGTTGAAGTCCTCTTTGACGTCCTCTCACTCTGTTCCTGAGGAAGAAAGCTGATTTTGTTTTTGTACTTCGAAATGAGCTTAATTTACAATAATTTATAGTGAGTATATAACAGCTTTGCTAGATTATGTTTTTCCCCCTTAGTTTTGGTGCTTTTTTTCTTATTAACGTATACAAAATCCCCAAAGTTAATTTTTATCAGATTTCAGGTCTTCTATTGCAAAAATCGGGAATCAGGTGCACAACTTGCTTAGGGTCTTTACAATGATGATCCAAGTATAACGTTAGCTTCCATTTTGTCGATCAGTCTAAATGATAAAATGTCCCAGATTTTAGGGTATTCCTAAAATCTGAGATCGCTGGAAAACAGCTTATTTTGTTTTAGTGATAATTAGGTCCTGCCTGAGAGACAGATCTATGTGACAATCAGAGGTACAATTACAGGTGTCAACCTCTAGAAAGAAGCTTAAAAAAACCATAAACAGGTAATTTCAGCCTTTTTTTTTTATAAGATCACGAGAAATGCAAAACAAATCGCTCCCTCCCATTCTCCACTCACACATATTAAGAACCTCTAGATACAGAGAGTAGTTAAGCCATTGGTTACAGTTAAAGAGTCAAGAAGAACTTCTAGGACATGATAAGGACTCGATAACAAATGAAGTCAGTCATGGTAATAAAAGAAAACAGATGACACCTGGACTCTTATGAATATGACGTCTGTAGACGTATGAGGGAAAGTCAGTAAGTAGGTTACAAAAGCCAATACCTAACATTCAGCGTCTGCATCAGTTGGTACATAGATGGCTGAGGCATCAGGCCAAAGACTTTTATGCAGCAAGTATTGGAAAACTAATAAAGAGATGGGACAAATGTACTATTAATGTAAATGGAGATTATGTAATGAAATCAACATGCTTTTCAAGTATGTATCTTGGTTTCCCCTTTTTTTATTGGCTTTTGTAACCTACTTACTGACTTGCCCTCATACATTGGACGTACTGCAGGGAGTTTTAAGTCGCCTCCAAGTTGCCACAAAGTGGCTGGAAGCGAGGATGTTCTGGATGTTCCTTAGAGGGAGTAACGTTGGTTTACCTATTGGGTGCTCCCATAATAAATGTCTTGTAAAATCGTGGTATGTACGGATTAATGTCCTTTAGCTGAGAGCTTGCTGCATTAACATTTTCTTTCCCTTTTTTTTCTTCAAATAATTTTTTTTCTTCAAAGTGTCTGCCAATATTGGAACTGAACAGGAGAAGTCTTTCTTGGAAAACTTTCCCAAACAGCTTGCTCAACATAATAATACACAAATATTTAATGGTATATAATTCTAGTAAATGGGATAACACACAGAAGACGGAACATCTCGCCAGCATGTTTCCTAAACCACTGAGTAACCGCATTTGCTCAATAAATCGGTCAAATGTCTTGTTTAAAGGTGGATTTGACGCCATGGGAGAAAAGTGAGTACACAACGAAGGTATTAATTTGCGGCTGAACGATAACGTACCAAATTCGTTGTTCCGTCCAATGAAACAACTAGGGGAAAGTTCGCGTGATAGTGCCTTCTGGCCATTATGGAACTCTAAAATAAATCGTTAATGCGAACAATCTCTCTGTTTTCTTTCGACTAACACTCATAGCATATATTCATTTATTTGTATCGAAATGTGTGAACTTAATTCATCCAATTATATGACTTTCCCTAATTGCTGTTGAACATTGTAGTATGTGATCTTTGCACCATTTGCGATTACATGCGTTGAAAGGAGAGATCAGAGGCTTCTATTAGGAATGGCGAATCTAATATTCAACACACTATAGTTCCAGACGAGTTTTAATTGAAATGGGTTTCTCACGACCGGTATTGACATTGCTTTCCAGAAGCCCCTTTACTTTAATTGGTACTATATACTTATGCCTCTTGCTGCATTCACTTTGCTTTTCACTTTTGTTTACTATTGATGATTGATACTGCTTCATAACTTTAGAGACAGATGTTTCATTAAAGTGTGCAATTTCATATATTCAAAGTAACAGACGGCGCTGTCTCACGATAAAAATGTCACCCCGTTCGAAATCGCTGAGGTCACTGAGGTCTTAATTCGCATATAAACTTAATTAACATATAAAAGATGGCCACAGAATTTCGTTTGAAAATTATGCAGATATGGGTAGAAATGTGTGAAGCACATTTGAAAGCTAACTACAAGCGTGATTGGTGCGCATACACTATGGGAAAAAAAGTTATATATATATACTATATATATACCGGGTGGACAAAAAGTCCATAGAAACTTTAAAAATTCATAAAAAGCGGAAAAATTATCAAAATAAAAAAAGGTTTGTAGGGTTAGCATCGCTAGGTCACGGGATTTTTTTAAAGACAGATAAAAAATAACTAAAAAACCGATAGATGGCGTTGGTACAAGTGAATTCTCTGGAAATATGCAAATGAGACGGTTATAAGAACGTGCGTTCCTAATCCACAACTAGCTCACGTTGTTCTGCGATCCGCCGAGAGGTGTCATGTATACATCTGGACCTGCTGCACTCTGTCGTTGCTGGATTTGTGACTAGCCTGCAATACCTTATCCCCTGTGGAGGTCATATGGAACACCTAGTGTTGTAATAAATGATTTAGAAGCATTTTTTTCGTTATTTGCGTATCTTTTCTTTGACTTGTGTACGTCAGCGCCACCTGTCGGCTGTTTTTGAGTTTTTTTCCTGTCTTAAAAAAAATCCCGTGACCTAGCGATGCTAACCCTGCAAACCTTTTTTTATTTTGATTATTTTTCCTGTTTTTATGAATTTTTAAAGTTTCTACGGACTTTTTGCCAACCCGGTAACCACACAAACACACACACACACACACATATATATATATATATATATACACTCATGGACAAAAAAATTAGCGCACCAAGAAATAATTGCGGGATCGTAATGAAACTTGCAAATAAGGTACATGTCGGGGAGATATGCAAATGATTAGAAATGCAGCGTGATTGCGCATTACGTATAACCGGTAGAGGGCGTTGAACATCGTACTCTGTGGAGTATAAAGCAGGTAACCAAAGCTTGTTTGAGTGTGCTGAATCATTTACAAAGGAAGAGCTGAGATAGACATGCCATTACGCCGTGTTCGAAGACAATATAAGCAGTTGTCACAGTTTGAGAGGGGGAGAATCGTCGGGATGATGGAAGGTGGGTGATCAGCTAGGCGAGTAGCTCGTCAATTAGGCCGCTCTGATTGTGTTGTGAGGAGGTTTTGAGACCAGTGGACCCGAGAGATGTCATGTACACGAAGACCAGGCTCAGGACGCCCTCGACAGACCAGTCGTCGAGAAGACCGCCACGTCGTAAGAAATGCACGCGTACAGCCAACTGCTTCATCGTCCGCCATCCAGGCACGGGTAACACCTTCACTAGGGGCCTCTGTGTCTTCTCGAACCATACGAAGGCGCCTGGCTGAAGGACAGTTGGTATCGCGGCGCCCATTACGTGTGCTGACCTTGACGCCCACCCATCGACGCCTCCGTTTGGAGTTTTGCCACGCACGAGGAAACTGGACTGCAGCGGAATGGAACCAGGTCGTCTTTAGCGACGAATCTAGATTCAATCTCGGCAGTGATGACAATCGTGTTCGTGTGTGGAGAGCCCGTGGTGAACGCTTCAATCCTGCCTTTGTTGTACAGCGACACATCGCTCCCACAGCTGGTGTGTTGGTATGGGGTGCCATTGCCTACAATACACGGTCACCCCTAGTATTGTTCCGTGGCACCATGACAGCCCAGCGGTATGTTCATGAAATCCTGCAACCACATGTGTTGCCACTCATGCAACGGCTCCCAGGAGCCATTTTTCAACAAGACAATACTCGGTCTCATACGGCAAGGGTGTCACAAGACTGTCTCCGCACTGTTACTATCCTTCCTTGGCCTGCCCGATCCCCAGATTTGTCTCCAATCGAGCATATCTGGGATCATTTGGGACGACGAGTTGGGCATCCCACGAGTTTGAACGCACTAGAGGCAAGGTTACAGCAAATATGGAACGAAATGTCTCAAGACATCATACAGAACTTGTATGACTCTATGCCTGATCGTATCGCATCGTGCATTCGCGCTAGAGGGGGTCCAACGGACTATTAACTCCTCCGTTCTTTTGCCTTTTTCTCTGAAATAAATTATCCTTTTTCTTTGATTTTCTTATCATTTACTTATATCAAAGTAGTCATTACGTATGTAAAATTTAGTTTCATTTTGACGACTCCTTCTTGGTGCTCTAATTTTTTTGTCCATGAGTGTATATACACACTCTGTCACAAAGAATTATATGCACCCAGAAGGAAACGAGCTACTATCACGAAACTTAACATGTATGTAGTGTATGAGGAGATAAGCAAATGATTACAAATTCAGAAGAACAGACCGTTTTATTCAGAAGATATGGCATGAAAAAGGTTACAAATCAGTAAGTAGTAAATCCACCTCTGGCAGCTATACAAGCCAAAACACGGCGTTGCATCGAATCAATGAAGTCACCAATGACCTCCTCCGGAAGATCATGCCATAATCTTTGCAATTTGGCAGTTAATTCACCAGTATTCCGGGACGGCTGCAGTTGCCTTCCAAGCACGTCCCAGACGTACTCTATTGTCGAGAGGTCTGGTGACCTGGCAGGACATGGGAGTACGTCATATCCTTGAAGACATTGTTGGGAGAGTCGCACAGTATGTGGACGAACGTTGTCTTGCTGATAAATGGCACCTGGGCGACTTGATAGCAAAGGCAGTACAACTGGCGTTAAAATTTCGTCCACGTAACTGCGTGCCGTCAAAGTGCGTTGAAGGACGGCTAGAGGTGATCGTGTGTCCCAACAAATCGCTCACCATACTATCACACCTTGTGTAATCGCCGTATGCCTCGCGACAACAAATGCCGGATCGGACCGGTGGCCTGGCCGCCTCCACACGCGTATGCGCTGGTCATCAGCATTGTGACTGAATCCGGATCCATCGCTGAAGATCACACGCCTCCAGTCAGTCACACTCCACCTTGCCTGAGGTCGGCAAAAATCCAATCGACACTGCCTATGATATGGGGTCAGTGGTAGGCGTCTTAATGAACGTCGGCTCCTTATACCTGCGTCAGCCAATCGTCTCCGAATGGTTTCCCTTGATACCACCGGATGTTTGGAAGGTGGTAAATGGCGTCGAACCGATTCTAGCGACGTTGTTGGTGCAGACGTGGCCGTTCTTATGATTGATCGATCCTCGCGCGCATTTGTGTTCCTGGGATGACTTGACCCTCCGCGACGGTAGACTATGCCTTCCGTGATCCATTGTTGCCAACACCGAGCAACTACCATATCGCTCCGACCGAGGTGGCGGTCGATATGCCTGTTCTACCAACCTGCTTTTCAGAGGCCTACTACGCCCCCACTCAAAATGGGGGCGTATGAGGCCTTTCATACGCCCCCACTCAAAATCCGACAATTGTTCGTACTGTCACCGGTTACGTCTCAGAGGCATCTCTAGTCACAATACCGTCCATCCAAGTCGACAGATTTGCTTGAATAATCCTATGGCACGAGCAATCGTGTTTTTAAACTCTCCCAGCTGCACAACTGATATGCGCATAGCACGCTTACCCTTGTCTCATTGGCGTCGAAATTTTAATCATTTGCATATCTCTTACCAGACTACATTCCTGCCAAGTTGCAGATAGTAACTCGATTTCTTCTGGGTGCATATATTTTTTTGTGACAGTGTGTGTGTATATATATATATATATATATATATATATACACTGCTGGCCACTGTAAATGCAACACCCTGAACGAAACATGCAAATAACATGAAATTTACAACATGCATTAGCGGAGGTGAGATATGCAAATGATTAGAATTTCAGCGCAGACGCACATCACGCGCGCCAGTGGCGCCACTTCAAAGCGCTATTTAAGGCTTGGAGATTTCGAAGATTTCAAGTTCGGCAATTGTGTTTTTCTTGTGGTTTTTTCAAAAAACGATCAATTATGCCTCGTCGAAAACAGCGATCATCTTTTGATCAAGTATCCGAGTTCGACAGAGGAAGGATAGTGGCCTACCGAGATTGTGGATTATCTTTCAGGAAAATCGGTAGTCGTGTTGGACGAAACCAAACAACTGCAACACCAACCAAACATCAGCCGTGGGTAAAGCAAAGAAACTAAAAGAATATTCTTTTAGTATTTTTTGTCATCTGATTCAGCCATATTAATTATAAAAGTTTTTGAATATGACACCATGGCGAAACCACTTGTGTTTGTTTATGTTTCTTTGCTTTACCCACGGCTGCTGAGCCAAGCAAAGACAGATGATTTTCTTGATATCTTTTTGACTTTTTTCAGTCTAATTGCTTGACATTTTGTCTTTTGGGTGTTGATTCACCTATATTTCTATGTTTGGGTGCTAGTGCAACTGTGTTTTTGTTCCTTTTGTGTTAGCTGCTAGGCTGCGTCATGCATATGGCTATAGTATTTGCAAACTTTAGATAAATGATATATTCGTGCTTTGTGGTTAATGGCTGCTTTAGCGCATGGCCACGAAAGCTATTTGTTGTTTTTCTTCACGTTATATATATATATATATATATATATATATATATACCAATGCTTTACCTTTAATTTTACGATGAAAATAATGGAGTTAATTTACGGTGAAACGGAATCTTAAAAAAGAATGTAACTTGTCACTTCTGAACTCTTACATAACTCATTCACAAGCCAAATCGGTCACTCATTAAGTCCACTTTTTGAAGCTTTTGAAATTTTAATGTCAAAGCACTTGATGGACAACTAACTTTTTACATTCGTAATAAATTTCCCCAATAATAAGGATTGACACCACTAAATGAAAATAAATTTTAGCCTTTGAATAATAAGTAACTTTTTTCAGAAGCCAATCTAGTTAAGTCCATACTCTAATGTAAATCGTTGCAAAAATGCGATTTAAACACAGAAGTAAGTACTTCATGATAACGGTCAATCGTTTAGTGTTGTTTCATCACAACAAAGGTAAAATAATTAATAAGTTACAGTCTAACTGCCGCAGACGTAAGTGCTTGAGAATTATTAAACAACTATATGGTCCGTGCGACCTTTTCGCATGGAACTAAAATACGATAAGTTATACAGTGAGATTGGTGGTTTGTAGTAGGATGAAAGAAGAACCGGGTCATTTGTAGCAATTGTTTATTTGTCAAATAACAGTGCTGCGTACGGATAATAAAAAGCCAATTACAAAACGCCTTTGTTCACAATATTGGATGTGAAGCATAAGACAAAACATGGATATGTTCACGTCAAAACACCTTTGTAGACAATATTAAAAGTTAAATACGACGCAAACTCGTGGAAAATGTGATATTTACATTGTAAAAACTCTTTGTGCACACTATTTGACCATGCTGTGTCGACGCATCCAGGGAAAGAACTTTAGGCCTAAAAGTCAATTTTTCACTTCTCTTTTTAAACAAACAATACAATGTGTCATTCTAAATTAAAAAATTCGTCCGAAGCGGAGAACTTAATCTTTAAAAAGGTACCTCATTTATCGATTTTGGTTAAGTATAAAGGGAGAAAAAGGGATAAAAAAAACCCCACCTTTTAGAAATAATATATAAGGTTTTTCCATGCAAAAAGAGTAATTTACACCTACGCGTATGTTGTCAATAAAGAAACTCATTAATGAAATCACAGAATAATAATAAAAGTAAACGATTTTTAACTTTAAAAGTTCAGCGCGATTGATAATGGTAAAATTAAAAAAGCTAGCACGCACCATCTAGGGGAAGAAAAATGTGTTTATAATGTTTATATTTCAATTTTTAAACAAACAATAAGATGTGTAATTCTAAATTAACAACTCGCACGAAGCGGAGATCTTAATCTTTAAAATGATACCTCATTTATCGATTTTGGTTAAGTATGAAGGGAGAAAAAGGGGAGAAAAAAATCCCCTTTTAGAAATAATATATATAAATTATTTCAATTATTTTCCTGTAGTAAAAAAAATTTGAAGACTGAATTGGAGGTTATTACTTTTATCACTTTCCAAATCGGTTAGATCCCTTGGTCACGCAAAAATTGTAATAATAATAACGATTATTCCAAGGATATTCTATCTTACAGATTTTATGTGTCGTCAGATAAAAGCTACATCTGCAATGATACATACAAAAATGTTTATTTGAATTTATATTTTCAGAGGAATTTAAAAGGAACAATGTATATTATTTTATCACTTCTCCTCTTTTCGTTTTATGGATTTGATTGATTTGGCAAGTGAGTGCTTAATTTCTCGTTGTAGAAGCTCATTACCCGAGGTCACAATATTGAATTTACATGGTCTGAAACCAGCTACAGCTTATATGATCTGGAAGCATGTGAAAAGACTGTGAACATAGGTTTGATAGTGTGGTGCAGTAAAATACCCCGGAGTTAAAATAACAATTGAAAAGTAATTCATTTATTGAAACACTAGCGGCCCGTCCCGACTTTGTCCGGGTTGAACAAATATTATACAAATAAATTTCCAGTTGATAGCCAATAAATTGTAAATGTTTTTTTACCTTAATAATAACCTAAATAATACATTAAATTAATTTTATGTTAGTTAATAATTAAAATAAATTTTTTAAAAGTAAAAGGCTTGCCGGAGAACGGCTAGGTTCGAACTGCTAGCGTCAGAACAGAAGCCCACCGCGATAGCAGCACGATAAGGATCGTTGAAATCTTCGGAACAAAAAGCGGTAGAAGACAGTAGCGGAAACAATGCAGATTGTTAGGATTAAGCTCCTAACTTTATTTCTACTGATCAGATATACATAATATATAGCATATGTCCATCTCGAATAATGTACCTTTCAAACAGTGAAAGAATTTTTCAAATAGGTACAGTGGTTCTGAAGATACCCTCCACGTACAAAATCGCTCTCTCTTTATATATTAGTATAGATAGCACCACGCTAAGGATCGTTGAAAACTTCGCCACAAAAAGCGGTTGAGGACAGTAGCGGCAACATAGGAGATTGTTAGGATTAAGCCCCTAACATTATTTCTACTGATTAGATATACATAATATATAGCCTATGTCCATCTGGAATAATGTACCTTTCAAACAGTGAAAGATTTTTTCAAATAGGTACAGTGGTTCTGAAGATTACCCTCCACGTACAAAATCCCCTCTCTCTTTATATATTAGTATAGAGTATAGATAGCACCACGCTAAAGATCGTTGAAGACCTCGCCACAAAAAGTGGTAGAGGACAGTAGCGGTAACAATGGAGATTGTTGGGATTAAGCCCCTAACTTTATTTCTACTTGTTATAAAGACTCATGGAGTATATCTATTAATATTCAGGTCTTTATAACTGTCTCTCATTACCGCCATATATTGGCTGAAAAGGAAAAATGATTTATTGCCAAAAAAGGCGATGCACGCCAAATCTGGTGTGTTGAGCCTGTATTGCGCAGGCGCGAAGTACAGCTTGGCATGTCAGGCTAGCTTCGAAAAGTAGCGGGAGACAGCCCTTGGACTGGTAAGCGGTTGGTGCACCTTGGGAGCGTGTGTTGAGTGTGGTGGCGAGGAGTATGGCATGGCCGTATACAATTAAGTATTCCCTTTTTCATTATGTTTAATTAAAATAAATTTTCTTATTTGCTCCTTAAACCCCTTGTCTGTAATTTAATTTACTGTAGTAGATAATGTTTCCTAGGTATGAATAATTTGAGTATTGTAATATGCTTAGCACGTGGGTCAGGCTATATGTAGGGTTAAGTATTTTTCTTGCTAAGCTAAGTGCTGTTAACCTAAAGTAAATATTCTACTTAATCTATGTTACCTAAGACAACCTATCTGGGTTATCCTTCATGTCGCTTAGTTACTTGAAGTTAATTCTGTAACTTAATTTAGTACACAACGCATTTCATGTTTCACCTTTTTGACTGGCTTAACTATTCGCTAATTTGCTACCACTTGTTCCGATACGGCTTCCCATTTTGGAGTCGTAATTCTCGGCTTCACAACACTACTGATTAGATATACATAATATATAGCCTATGTCGATCTGGAATAATGTACCTTTCAAACAGTGAAAGATTTTTTCAAATAGGTACAGTGGTTCTGAAGATTTCCCTCCACGTACAAAATCCCCTCTCTCTTTATATATTAGTATAGATAGCACCACGCTAAGGATCGTTGAAGACTTCGCCAGAAAAAGCGGTAGAGGACAGTAGCGGTAACACTGGAGATTTTTAGGATTAAGCCCCTAACTTTATTTCTACTGATTAGATATACATAATATATAGCCTATGTCCATCTGGAATACTGTACCTTTCAAACAGTGAAAGAATTTTTCAAATAGGTACAGTGGTTCTGAAGATTACCCTCCACGTACAAAATCCCCTCTCTCTTTATATATTAGTATAGATAGCACCACGATAAGGATCGTTGAAGACTTCGCCAGAAAAAGCGGTAGAGGACAGTAGCGGTAACACTGGAGATTTTTAGGATTAAGCCCCTAACTTTATTTCTACAGATTAGATATACATAATATATAGCCTATGTCCATCTGGAATAATGTACCTTTCAAACAGTGAAAGAATTTTTCAAATAGGTACAGTGGTTCTGAAGATTACCCTCCACGTACAAAATCCCCTCTCTCTTTATATATTAGTATAGATAGCACCACGATAAGGATCGTTGAAGACTTCGCCAGAAAAAGCGGTAGAGGACAGTAGCGGTAACACTGGAGATTTTTAGGATTAAGCCCCTAACTTTATTTCTACTGATTAGATATACATAATATATAGCCTATGTCGATCTGGAATAATGTACCTTTCAAACAGTGAAAGATTTTTTCAAATAGGTACAGTGGTTCTGAAGATTTCCCTCCACGTACAAAATCCCCTCTCTCTTTATATATTAGTATAGATAGCACCACGCTAAGGATCGTTGAAGACTTCGCCAGAAAAAGCGGTAGAGGATAGTAGCGGTAACACTGGAGATTTTTAGGATTAAGCCCCTAACTTTATTTCTACTGATCAGATATACATAATATATAGCCTATGTCCATCTGGAATAATGTACCTTTCAAACAGTGAAATAATTTTTCAAATAGGTACAGTGGTTCTGAAGATTACCCTCCACGTATAAAATCCCCTCTCTCTTTATATATTAGTATAGATTTATAGGCGGTAATAATAATTCTATTGTGTTCACCTAACAATAAAGTCCTTTTGAAACGGGGTCTAGCTTCACCCCTGGTGGATTGAACACTTCATTTACGGAAGAAAGCCGTGTTTAAAAATACAGTTATTTACCCTAAGAATTTACAGTAACTCTTCAGAAATAACTTTTTTTTTTAACGTAGGATTACGTTCCTCTATAACGGCCCTCCGGAAAGCAAAATTTCAGATGTCCTGCGTCACGAGTTATAATTTTGGCAACGCGCCAAACCCAGTCTGTATCGCTGGTGGATTGAACACTTCATTTACGGAAGAAAGCCGTGTTTAAAAATACAGTTATTTACCCTAAGAATTTACAGTAACTCTTCAGAAATAACTTTTTTTGTTAACGTAGGATTACGTTCCTCTATAACGGCCCTCCGGAAAGCAAAATTTCAGATGTCCTGCGTCACGAGTTATAATTTTGCAAAGCGCCAAACCCAGTCTGTATCGCTTGGGCAAGCAGTAAACAGTTAAACAGAAAAGTACAAAAATGCGTCAAAATTTTGACATACATATATGTATATATATACATGCGTACATATATGTAGATACATATATACATAGCACATGCATACATATATACATACGAAAGAGTTAAGCAACGATAAGTAATCCTACGTTAATAACGCACGGTAGTTTCGTTAGAAGAGACTACCTGCATTTATTTATTTATTTACATTTTTTTTTTTTTGGGGGGGGGGGGGGGTATAGTATGGGCTTGTTTTCGCTGAATTGACAAACTAACTCGAAATTATAGATAAATGAAATCTGAATTTTTTAAATATACTGATTTTGATTCCAAATTTTGCTAGTTTTATTCCTTGTAATCTACATGTCCGTCGACTGGTAGATGCCTTATGATCCTCCTTGATCAACTGCTCATAATCGATCTTAGACTGAGATCAAAAGAGAAACATACAGAGCGGAAAAGATGTTAAATTATAATTTCAAAACAGTTGCTAAAAGAACCTGTTGAAAAGCATTGAGTTGTACTTTGATTAAAATAACCTAAGACCGATGCATCCTTAAGGCATTCATTTTTGAACTGGGTAAACCATTTTTCTTAGTACACCATTTTTTTAAAAAACATATCATACTTTAGAAAAATTAAATCTTTGAAATAAATTGCATACTACTAAAATCAACGAGAATATTAATGCCAGCTCTGTGTGTAAGATAGATCTATGTATTTAAGCACATTTTTCTAAAGGAATGTGAGAATTTAAAAAATATGCGTGATCATTGATAGTACAAACCTACATGCATATAATTCTGAGTTTGTAGAACTATGTTTGTTTCAATAGGATTTAATTTGGTTGCTCACGGGAGATGAAGCCAATAGAATCTCCTTTTTTAATGTATAGATGTACCTTAATTGCATGTAATTTTTAGATGTACAAACCTATTAAAAAATAATTCCAAGTTTTAAAAAACACTTTTGTTTCAATAGAAATATATATACTAAATTTCCAGAAGTGGTGGAAAAACTGAAATCAAAACGCATAAATTTAATTAATATAACAATGAAATGAAATAAAATAAAATCATTTAATTTTATATCTCTATATACATAAACACGGATTTTTGATAAAGTTCCTTAAGATGGTAAAAAAAAACTTTTGTTTATTTTAAATACATATATTGAAATCATAGATTGTTTTAAAAGTTCGAATAAAGTAATCATATTATTTTATTAGCTTATGAGCTATCTATACGTTTCAGTAGTCAAATACGTTACTAAAATATGAGTACTTGTGTACAGCTTCTATTTTTCTAGTTCTCATGATGTTTATACCTATGAAATTAACATTCAGAGTTACGATGGCTTATGACACGCGGTACCGTTATTGAAATTCTTGTTGATATTATTTTTTGCTTTCCTATCCTGTAAAGGAAATTAAACTCCATTTTCTGTACAAAGCCACCAAGAAATGGTATACTTCCTACATGACAGTTCAGATTACACAAATCAGAATTCTGTTGCTTCAGAAATCTTACTCACTTTAAAATTTCACATTTAATTAGTAAGTATAAGTCTTTCTGAAAGGTGTTACATTTGAATCATCATAGGTCAATGAATCATTCAAAATTGGTTCAACCTACATTGGACATGGAGACATTTAACAAGTAGTTTCAAGTGTTAATTTAATAAGTCCTGAAATGTTAACTAGAAATTATCATTTAGAAATAGATATGGGTTTTAAGGGATCTTGCGTTTTGAGAGAACTAGATAAGGCTATAGGCAAAATCGCTGGCCTATAGACAAAATCGCTGGTACCAAAATTTGCACGTCCGGATTCCAGTGGGGCCAGTTTTAGCCATGCGCAATGTACTTTAAGCTGTAGGTCCTGTTTTATTTATTCCTCGAGTAGCAAAGATTGACCATATTGCACTAAAATAAACTATACAACTATGTTCTCTTCCATTCATTAAATTAAATTTCGCTGAAGAACGGATTCAAATACTCAAGAACCTTTAAAATCCTCTTCCTGTTTATAGAGATATCCTCTTTACATTTCTCTATACTTATTAAAATACAAATGTAAAAAATTAATACGTAGTAAGACAAAGTATTTTCTCGCTGCATCTGGTATGGTATTTACTCTCTTTGGAAAAGCACACTTCTCCAGGATGGAAAAACTATGCAGCATTTGACAGGTCAAAAAAATCTGCTGTAAATAAAATTTACCCACAAATTAGGATAGGAACTTTGCCACATTTTACAAGCGAAGAAATAAAAGTTTTGAAATGCAATGCAAAGCAATTGCGGAAGATGAAATATAAAGTGACCCAATGATACAAAATGAGACAGAAAAGACCATTGAGATGGAAAGTTTCTCTGGCAATTCAGAATTACGTATTCTGAAGTCTATAAACTGATACGTCGTACCATTTGGGAAAGAGGTACAGCGCATTTTTTAATACTACGAGGGATAGTCCCAAAATAAGTTTCCCCTCGCGTCTGTGGACAGAGGTGTGTATGAAAGTCAAAAGATATAATGAGACATTAAAGGTAAGATGTAACTTTATTTTTCCACATAAGTATCAAGTACGTTGAGACATTTTTCATACCGCTTTATAAGCTTCAAAAAGCTATCCGTGAAAAAATCAGGGCTCTTCATTCGGAAGAAGCGTTTAACGGCTTGTGTGACTTCAGCGTTGCTTTCAAAGTACCTCCCGCCGAGATTCTTCTTTAAAGCTGTTTTGTTGCTGGACTTTTTGTAGGTTGGAACCAACAATGCTATTCGGTACTGTCATACCCTGTCGAAACTGAAGGAGGCTATTCAGAAAAAGCGGCCTGTCCTTCTCAAATCTGACGTTCTGTTGTTGGATGACAATGCGAGACCCCACTTGGCGACAGCACCGCAAAACCATATTGCAACTCTTGGTTGGGAGCGCCTTGACCACCCGCCATACAGTCCTGATCTCACAACCAGTGACTTCCATCTGTTTCTGGCTTTGAAGAAGAATCTCGGCAGAAGATGCTTTGAAAGCAATGCTGAAGTCACACAAGCCGTTAAACGCTTCTTCCATATACAGACACCTGATTTTTTTCCTGGAGGGCTTTTTGAAGCTTATAAAGCGGTATGACAAATGTCTCAACGTACTTGCTACTTATATGGAAAAATAAAGTTACGTCTTATCTTTAATGTCTTATTATATTTTTTGTTTCCTACACACCTCTGTCCACAGTCGCCAGGGGAAACTTATTTTCGGACTATCCCTCGTATTAAATTTCTTGGATACACTTTTATTGAAATACCTTGCCTGAAATAAGCCTCGCCTGATACACTTGGATGCACTTTTTATCGAAATACCTCGCCTTAATTTGCTTTTCCCGCATATTGACTGACAGTGAGGAGGAAAACATCAAGCAATTAATGTAAATGTTGCATGGTCATTTAAACAAGCATTTTCAAATTTCTTGTTGACAAAGTCACGTATGTACTATTTGGTTACTTTTTTTCATAAAAGCATGTATTTTGTAATCAACCAATTGCTTTCCATTGTTCTTTTTCGGGATGTTTATGTACTGTCTATATTAACTGATGAAACTTTTGGCATGTTTATTAAACTGTACTAAAATACTAAGTTCTGTAACATAAGATGAAAATAAATGGTTTCTCTTTCGTTTTCTGGCGGTAACATGGGATTTAATTGTGGAAAATTTCATTCCAGAAACACTTGCACGCACGTAACAACAAAATGAGAATTTTTTTGCCAATGTTCAGAACTGTTTCAAAACTATCTTTTTTATTATTATTACCTTCATTCATCATAAAAAACAACTTTTTACTGAAAATATAAGTTTGGGATGTTTTGCTAGGGCACGAATGTAACAAAAGTTGTAGAGGTTTGATAGAAACTTAAAAGGGAGCTTTTTTGAGAGAAATATTTTGTTTTGCCACACTTTACGTCACCCGCAAATTGTCATATATATGGACCTGTACATAATCTTATATTTACAAACACTATACATTCAACCATTATTTTCCATAATAATTGCTCTACTTGTAAGTGCCTATGGAGAATTATACCAGGAAAGATATGTAAAAATGGTGCAACTTGTTCGAATTCAAATGATATTACACCCACAGTATGCGTATACATTAGTTATACATACAGTCACTGCCTCAAAGTTAATGAAAAAACTCTATATTGTACTATAATCGCAGTCGATACTTATGTCACAGAATGTGAATACTTATATCCCAGTAAACATAAGTATTCACGGCTATACACTCATTTTAGCCGTTAAATACACTGCTTTTTAACGTTATTTGGTAAATCTCTCTTGCTAACACCTCGTGGTTCCATATGAAATAACACAATAGCAGACTCACACTCCAAAACAAGGTATTTTCTTTGCACTTCTAAGACGAGCAATCAACATTGGCTTCCATTATAAATTTTAGTACACATTTATACCAAGTTAAGGCGACAATGGACCATGAAAAACCTTTTTTTTATTTATTAACCAATTGCTATGAAATTTTGTATACTTATACAGTGTTGCTTAGAGATGGAAATTCTAAATAAAATAAGCAGAATGTAATTAATTAAGATATTAATTAAAATCAGTTTGTTAATTACTCTATTTAAAAATGTTCGATGCGCATTAATTTTAATTTCAGATATCTAATTTTCTCTCTTAAGCTAGCTTTATATAGTTATAACAAAAGTTAGTAGCAATACTTGATTTACAATCATATTTATAAAAACTAGAAAAGAAATCGATAAAAATAGGTCATTTTATGCAAAATTTTATCAAAAAAAATTTTTTTTATTGTAAAAATTTTAAGTTGTTTTAAAATAGTGTAATGAATTCATTACTAAGTTTTATTCTAAAATATATAAATAATCATTTTATGAAATTTTATGAAAATTCAAGAAAAATTATGACGCATGGAAAATTTTGAACTTACCGAAACGACATGGAAACTTGTTTTGAGAAAATGGCATTTAAAGTTTTAATTTGACTAATATTTCCATTGTTTACGTTTGAAAAAATACTTATAACTCGGTTAATAATGATCGATCAACATACTTTTTTTTAAATTTAAAGCTGGTGAGTTGCAGAATCATTTTCTGAAAGAAAAAAAAATCATTTTGTGGACATATTTTTGTCCATCTGAAGGTCCATTGTCGCCTTAACTACTCCCTCATGCATGTAATATGACACATGCAATTAACAGGTTTACACATTAATGCACTTTCTATAAATCAGGGATTTAAACTCTACATAACAAGTCGTACTTCACCTGCGCAAGTTCAGAATAAACCGAGGAAAAAATCCTCCATTTGCCAACCAAACCTGGCTCTTTAAATACTTGTTAATATGACGTCATACGACTTCGAATCGTGACGACAGTTGAAGCTAGGGCCGAATCAACATAAAAATAATAAGAAAATATCACCAAGGGGGAAAAAAATCGCACGAGCTCATTGACGTAGCTCCTGCTCATTTGTGATTTAACGGCACTGTTAAAATTTCTTTCAGAAGTAACGGGTTAAAACACTACCAGGGAAGTTTCCAAATGGTTTTCGCTTTATTCTGTCGCTAAATTTACCTTTTCTTGGAAGTTGTAAATAATTTTCTTTAGATGGAAATTAATTTAACAGACGTTTATCTGCTTCATAGTTCAGATTTTAATTCCCTTCGTTGAAGGATACAGGGTTTGAAGGAGCTTTAGGATATTATGTGTGCTTAATTTTAATAAGCTACTTCCCTTAATATGTGGTTTTAATACTTTCGAATTAATGAACTTTAGTGAAATCAGTGAACTTTATATAAATTTAATCTGTTAAAATAATAATCTCCTAAACAGTTAATATAAATTATCAATACCTTGTGGAAAATCTGACGTTTGTTCATCAATAGTTAAAAGTAAATAAATAGACAATGTCACAACTTTTTTTTATTTGAGAGCATTTTCCGTTTGAATGACATAAAATTTGATTCAATAATTTTAATTTTGAAATGTTAATTTAACATTGACAATTATGTTGAGTGAAAAACCTGTTTTTAACAGAGAATTGTTCATCGAACAACGGCTTGTTGGAGAATAATTTATTCGTTTCTCAAATATATGGTTTATTTCGCATATTGTAAACTAATACAAAACAATGTAGAAGAATATCTATATTTAAAAATTTCGATGTAAAGCAAATTCACTTAGTAGACATTAAGCTGTTAAAAACGTAACAGTTTAAAATGATAAAAGTTGAATAAAATAAACTACTGTTAGTATAAAAAGATTGATAATTAAAATAAATTCCTCTGTCAGAGTAAAAATAAGTTTATTACTAACTGTACAAAATCGATAGCCAAATATCATGTGCAAAGCTTAATGCATCTTAAAACAGCTTTAACAAAAAGAATCAATTTAGCATTAAATTGCAAAAAGTATACAAAAACTGGTAATTATAACGGTGGTTTCCAAAGTTTCAAACTTTACAATTTGGTATGGATTTAAAATTCCCCGCATACATTTCAATAGTGGAGAAAATAACAGTTATTAATCATTGTAAAGTTTTCCTATAAAAAATCTTTTCGTTTATAAAAATAACCTTTTTTTAAAAAGGTCGAAGCATATTTTGTGACACTTTTCTAGAAACATTTATATCCGTAGAATTATATCACATACATTCAGCATTTCATCTTAAAAAAGTCTCTTATAAAATAAACAACTCTTAATGTTGGGAAATCAACATTTAACTGACTGGTTATGAGCTGTAAAAATTCAACATATGCCAGATTTGCATAATTTGGCTAAACTATTAAAAGAAAAACGATTAAAAGGGTTTTTTATGCTCCCCTCTTTATTTTCTTTATCATTCACTGTAGTTTCTTCACTTATGTTAAAACACTTTTAAATCTGTCATACACTTTTAAATCTGTCATAAGATATTAGCTATTAACTTTGTTCCTTTATCAGTTCTTAATGTATCCTACGAAGCTAAGTTTTTTTTTCAATTTTTCTTCACAAGGATCAATCGGATTTTTAAAAATTGTACAGTAAAACGTTTAAAATAGAAAACAGCTGGAAGAAAATTCAATCTTTTTAGCCGAAAGAAACCTTTGTCTCAAAGAAATTATTTTCATAATGTTAAATATCGTTTAGGGGTCATACGACTGTTAAACCGTCAAAAAAAATCGATTTTTTGTAAAAATAATATGAAAAATCTTTAAATAACATGAAAAATCTTTTCTGAGTATTTTAAGACAATCCGCTTGAAAATATTATCATAATTTCGGAAGTTATGAATAAAAACGAGTCAGATGTTTAGTGTAAACAGATTTAAAGGACATTACTTCAAAGTGATATATCTCAAAATATGTTTTTTTCACATAACACACTTGTTATCTCTAGAAGTATTTCATATTTTTGCATGAAATTTTCACAGAGGGTACATATTATCATTTTCTTGAAACTGAACCTAAATTTGTTTACAGATCTCTAGAGAATACATTTTTAATGCAAAAATAAAATTTTATTTATTAAGAAAAAACATGCATTTTTTTCAGTTTCATAGTAAAAATAGAAATATACCTTAAATATACACAAATTTAGGTTCAAATTAAACTTTTTTTTCTGCAGTATGTGTTAAAAGCAGAAATTTTGTCTTAAACTCAATTTTTTTTGGAGTATTTATTTGCGTTAGCTTTGATATCACTTTTGCCCAAAGCAAACTGTTTATTATTTATGACTATCTAACACAAATTAGTTTTAACTATCAAACAAGAAACAGGTATATATTCATAAATTAAACATTGTTCTATTAACACAAAAAAATTATGATTTTAAATCTTATACTTTTCAAGATGTAAAATCTCGAATGTGACAACAATTTTTATACTTTTTCGACTTTTAACAGTCGTATGACCCCTTAAGCATGATTATCATTCAAATACAGTTTTCTGCAGAAAATTTCATTCAACAACATTATACTATTATAACTCATATATTGAGGCTTTATTTCTTTACCAGGGGTGGTCAAACTGTGGCTCTTTATCACTTTCTTTGTGGCTCTTGATTCAATGATAGATTTTTCAAACAATTTATACAAGAATGTCTTTCAAAATCTGACTCTCTGAATTTTTTTAGAAAGTCTCTTATAAAATAAACAACTCTCAATGATGGGAAATCAACATTTAACTGACTGGTTATGAGCTGTAAAAATTCAACATATGCCAGATCTGCATAATTTGGCTAAAAGATTAAAAGAAAAAGTTTTTAAAGCTATTTAAACTATTTAAGAATTTAGAAATATTAATTATTCGAAAAAAATTCAAGAGTAATAATGTATTGAATAAAAACATCAGAAAAAACAACGCTTAAAATAGCTTTCGTATGAAATTTAACCTTTGTCTGTTTTGTGGTTCTTCGAAGTTTGCAAACATTCCCAAACGGCTATCGGCCACCCCTGTTATAACACTGAAGCAGATTCTATTCATTTTGCATAGCTATCATAGCAAAGAAGAGAAATTTTAACTTTAAACCAATGGGGGTGCAAAATGTAGGTAGTGACCCACAGTGGGGAAGGTGGGGGGATGGGAGAGGTCACGGACAGTCTGAAGTTAATTTATATAATTTTTAATTATTTAATAAAAAAAATATGCTTTAAATTTTCTATAACCACATATTTTTAGTATTTTAATTATATTTTTTTACATATTAAAAAATATGTTTTGATATTGTTAAATTATGTGTCAAACAGTCTTACAATAAAAATTCCTTCGACCGAAAAACCAACATTGGTTGCATTTGTCTCTACCTATGACTGTAAAATAGAAGACTGTAAAACAGAATGAGGGATGATTTTAACAGAGAACGGGCTCTCACAGAGAACGGGCTCTTTTTTCATACTTCAAAGTTCAAGAGAGGGAATATTAGCAAAAAAGCTACGTGTTTGTCTTTTTGTCTTGTTCTAATATTGTTCCTTCGACGCCTCTTGGAGGATAACATATGTCCACGCACTTCAGAGACAAACACCTGTATAATTTTCTAGAAGATCCGTGACAAATTTTAAAAACTTAATTTTTATTTTCTTCATTTTTAAATATTTATAGATTTATAGCTTTGACGAGTTGTTTTAATTCACCTCTGCACTGCAACATAGCTAATCCAGCCCAAGTTTTTATGTTCATTTCTCATCAGTTCAGACTGGGTTTTCAAATATAGATATTTAAAATAGTTTGTCAAAATTTACTTATATATTTTTCTTTTTTAGTGAACATTTCCCCCGTTTTTTAAATTTCGTTCCTACCAAAAATTTTTTGTTGGGGGTCAAGTGTTTTTTTTTCAATTAAAAGATAACAGGTCACGGTCAAAACTCTCTAAACGACATCAAATTGTACCTGTTTCTTCTTATGTTGAATCCGTCACTGTCACTTTACCGTACTTTGTGAAAAAAAATGTTAAAAAATCACCGATTCGCTCTCTTTTTATTTACCTACCTATACTAATCATGATAATTAATACGAAAATTTAAAATAAATTGTTTCTGTGAAACTTTTTATATAAGTATTTTATGTCTGAATACCATACATACTTTGGACAATAAGTTGATATAATTAATAAGTAGTAGTTAAATTGATGTATATTTAATAACCAATTATATTAATTATTAATTATAAAGGCTAAATAAATAGTTTTTAATAAGTAAATAGTGATAATATACGTCTCTACTGAATCTTGTGTGAAGGCCTCTTGACTTAGAGATTACGCGTAACATGACATAACATTTCAACGCGCTCTAGTGGCTACACGGTTTGGCTAAAATAAGTGATAAAGGTGGGAAATTTGTAGGGAATTTTATGTAGTTTTAGCAAAATCCAAGCTTTTTTGTAATTACAAGCATAGTTTTTAAGTTACAAGCGAAAACCTAACGAGAAAACTGGGTTTTCCACAAAGTAGGAAATTTTGGCCTTTTTTTCAGCGCGCTTTAGCGGCCAAACCGTTCAACGAAAAAATACATTTGAGGGGGTGCTTTTTGTAGGAAATTTAATGCACTTTATTTTTGTATATAGTGGTCTACCTTGAAAAGTGCATAGTTTTATGACTTTTTGGCAAAAAACTGATAAAAGGTCGAAATTTTTTGCAATTTTCGTTGTGAAGCCATATCCGTGGGAAGTAGCAAAGTTGAAATTCGGATTCAGCACCCAAAAAACATATAGAACGAGTGAGAAAAAACTTCTATTTTTTTTCTTGGCCAAAACACCGTTTGACTGGACTATCTTAGAGAAATACATTTTAACATCCACCACAAACTTTCAAAGCTTTCCGAAAACCAGGAAAATTGTAATAGCTACCTCCATAATCAAGCGAATGTAATATTTTTTTATAATCTCCCGCGCAAATCTAAGCATTTTTTTCTCACCGAATTCTCACCGAGGAGGGAGGTGAAGAGAGGCAAGGGTGCCCAAAGATGAAAGAGGGAGGGGTAGACCGACGGATAAAGATGTGGGAAATCATTTAGTGGGCAGAATTAAGGTTCCCGAAGTGGTATTTCCTGAGCATTTTGTGATTGATAATGACAGCGAGTTTTCGACATTTCATCGCGTTTGACCCGTGGAATCCTCGCAAAATCATTATACGCTCATGGATACACACAGGAATAAGCTTGTTCCCGGGGGTTGGGGACATATTGTGGATTTTCTGGTTCCTGATACGATCCTCTAGTTCTGATTGGCTTAAAATCCTAAAATTCCAAACTAGTATGTTTCTCAATTTTGTATAGAAATGTCTAGCTTGTCTGCGTAAAGTCTTTGTGGCAATGACGGACTTTTATTCTTTTATCCCTAAATTCTGAGTAATAACGAAATGTCTGTTTGGAAATTTTACTACTGTTGCAAATTTTTGTTGAAAATTAGAAAATGCTAGGCAGACTGTCACCCGTTAGATAACATAGGCTATTTATTGGATATGAAGCATTCAAGCTGAATTCAACATAGCACCGAAACAAAGGTTTAGTTTCACAAAATAATATGTTTCATTTCATTTTCAAAATTCATAACTGAAGAATCGAAAATCCTGATTGACAAATTGCTTTCCTGTGTTCGTCGAAGAACACAGTTGGTGACATTTTTTGCTGATTTGTCATCTTTCTAAAACCCTCAAAGACATATTTTTTCTTTGGCTTAGTGTCCCATTCCTCAGCCTTCTCTGAAAATAAAATATTATTGACGTAAATAAGAGATTCCTATTCCTGCCGACAGATGGCAGCAATTTTGAGATGAACTGTCTAATTTCCATTATGAATAAACCTTGAAATATACATTAAGTTCTATACCTTAGTAACCCGCGACCCTGCATTAAAACAAACTTCTTTCATCCCGTTTCAATTGCTGTAGACTTTGTTTCTATCATGTATTATTTCCCATATGGCACTATTTCTGTTATTTTTTTCGTACTGAATTACTGAGAAACTAGCTTAGAACGTTTGCATTATAAAAATATTCTTTTTATGATAATATTAAGTAAAGTGTAATAAATAACTGAAATCATATGAGCAAGACTTAAACTTCAAAAACGCTAGGAATAGATAACACATTTAATTGGTTCTTGACCGAAAGATACTTTGAACACGCAATATGCATCAATGACCATCCAAGTAAATTAATTTCCTAAAAGTTGAATAGAACTGATTTAAAATGTTTCAGTATGAATTTATTACAACAGCAGTACAGAGCCTCGTTATTATACTTTTGAAACATTGAATGCAAAATAAAGGTTTTATGGTCATAAAAGTCCATCTCTCTTCATAAAACCAATTGCTAATGTTCTCTCTTTCTTTTTTTGTTAGGATGCACAAGAATTCAGTTTTAAGTTGAAAATGAACTAAAATGTATTTTCTTAGATCGAATTTTTTTTTTCAATATAAACTTCCGACTGGGAGTTTATTGTGAGAGTAGCACTTTCTCACATTGCTAAGATAGATAAGTTGGTAGAATACTACCATCGATCTTAGAAGACCAGGATTCAAAACCCCGTCCAGGAAGACGGTGGTTGCAGAAGTACCCTCCATTGGAAAGAACTAAAGTGCACCATCAAGTAACCATGTGACGAATATTCATTGTACTCAGGAAAATTAGCACAGATTTGCAACAGAATCAAGAAGCATGCATACTGGCCACCTTTCCTTTTGGATGCCAACATACTGTGATGCTGGTCCCAAAATCAGAGGTGATTTTGTGAAGGGCGTCATTAGAAGCAATAACGCTTTCTCAACTCCCAGGTGTAGTTCTCAGAATTCTGTCTAACAGGTTAGGAGAACCGGAGTCAAATCCCATTCTTCGCAGACTGTTGTTATACTTTTAACGAATCTACGTCTTGAAAATAAATGCACTTTGCTTTACTGACCTCTGCAAGTTCTTAAAATCGTACCATTTTTAATTATTGATCTCGTGTAGAACAAAAAAAATGACCTCTTCAAAATTACCGATTTTTGTCCATGTTGAATGGCGGCTTTTTGCGTTTGATTTTTTAGTATATGGGAGAAGTAAAAGCACTGATAACTGATTAACGATATCTTTCGCGGAAAATTGACAAAGGAAGGATATACTAAAACCGCATTCTATTTGATTATGTTTGCGGCCCAAATTATTTTTTGCATGATGCATTGTACATTGTTAAAATATAGCCACTATAGATTTTCATGGATTCACGAAACTCGATTTACATGGATTTGATTAATTGTAAGTTAGTAATCGGTAATCAAATAGTTTTATTTTTGTAGCTTGCTTCAGAAAAATCTAGGTAATTTTAAACAGGAAATTGCATGAGTTGGGTTGGTTTCGTTTGGTTTGTAGCGGTACGGTAAGCTTTTTGCTACACGAAGGCTAATTATACCAGGACCTACAGTTTAAAGCCGATTGCGGATGGCTACAAACATCCATGCCAACAGGGTGATACGAACCCACAGGATCTGAACCGAATGCTAACGCCCTAGCCATTCGGCCACCACCGGGCCGCATGGGTTGATTCCGTGTCTCTTGTGACTGACTATATATAGATTTTCAAAGCTGTGATAGAACAACATTTGCTGAAAAAGTGTAAAATTTTCGAGTTTCTTAAAGGACTTATTAACTGGGTAATATTTTAATTAACGTTACGATTTAAAATACTTCAGATTAAAAATGATCAGTTTAATCCCGAAATTTCCGGTTTCAAAGATTTTTAACCTATAGAAAACTCAGTTACTTCTTAGATCCATTGGCGGATCAAAATAATCAGTCTCTTAAACTATTTAATTGTGGAGTATCGTATATGAAGAAGTTAGTAAAGTTGCGGTCAGACTATATCTAAGCATAAGTATGAGCAAAGGATTAGAAATGAAATGGCATAGACTTGGTTAAAGGCAAACCACGCATTTTGTATGCAGAACATAAACCTGATTTGCAGTGCTGTGAAGAACATCGGTATGGACTACGGGTTACCGTAAAAAGATGATGAATCCCTCTTTTTGGTTTCAATGGTTGGAGGAATGTAAGTTTCGGAATGCCATTTGACAAGACCGTAAAAAGATGATGAATCCCTCTTTTTGGTTTCAATGGTTGGAGAATTGTAAGTTTCGGAATGCCATTTGACAAGATGGCACATCAACTCAGCTTAGGATTTCGCAGACAGTGTTGTCTGGATCACAATCTTTCGGTATAAAACGGTTCTCTCTCTTCAACACGCTTGCTTATTTTTTCCGCAGTATGGCAGGCACTTCTGCTGGGGACATTTATCAAAACACTTCGTGATTTCTGTTGGCCTGTCTTAAAGAATCCCTGAAGACGTGAAACAAATTGAATCTTGAAGAAAGTAAGACAGATGTCTTCCAGGGGTTTTATGAATATTAAACCTGATCAAGCTAACTCAGTGCTAATGGCAGCCTATACAGAAAGTGAGAAGTTTTAGTAGACAATCATACTGACTCAACGTACTAGATTTGTTGAGGTAATATTTAGGTAAGGAAAACGGGTAGGACATTCAACACTCGCACATCCCAATCGTTCATATTTGACATTTGGTACAGAAATCTCATTTGATTGCAAAGTACACCTATATTGAATATGAATGAACGTAAAATCTATTGGGGAACAGACACACATTTGAGAATATATTTGGGGATCAGATCATCACATTAACACAGTTAAATGATAATAGAAAAATAGTTCATTAACTGAAAGCAGAATTAGTTCTTCAACAGTAACTTCGCTGAGTCCTCTGCAGCAGTTCGGATAATCTGCTTCTATGAAGTTACTTTTTGACACATTTGTTATCAATGAAATAAAAATGAAACGTTATTGCCAGTCAAACAAAGATAATGATATTGTCAGCCAAACAAAGATTACGATATTTCCGTGAACAGTATAGATGACTAAGTTTTATATTAAACGACTAGGGTAGCGAACGTGTGCCAACATTACAAGGTGGGGCAACACCATTTTATTACTACGAGATTCTATTGTAACATTTTTACTGCTCTGAAGTAATTTGTTATTCTTTTTTGCAGGTGTTCAAGAACAAAAACCCCTTTGATTCCTTGGGGGCAATCATGAAGCATTTTTACTGCTTCAGTTTAGCCTGCCGTTCTATCTAGCTGATGACAAGAGATTCCAGAGTTGTATAGATTAGATAATTATTATTTTTTTATTCAGCTTTGAAATTTTTCTTTTAATTGATTTTTATGGTGCTTAAATGGAGTCCAGGGTTTTATTACACTTGCGCGTACTTTAACTCTATTTGCGAAAATATCAATCAGATATGGTCACGTACAAATGCTTTGTGACATTAGACTGATAACTGACAAGGATTTAAGGAAGTAAGATCTGCAAGAAGGTTGGTGGTTTCTAATACCCCCTGCGTGGAAGTATTTCAGACCAGGTCCATAAAGGCTAGCGGGCTGAGGGTTCCTGTTCCTGTTTATAATGGCACCACAAGGGTCGAGTCCGATGTAGCCAAGTGCTACCTCAATTTGACCAAACGACCCCAGGGGTCCCCTCTGGGGGGATCGTACCCTCTCCCACCCTCTCTGACTTCATACAGAGATTTTCCGGTCTACGGATTTAACGTGCCCCTGTACGGCTTAGACAAGGAGGTATTTAATGGCGCTTGTCAGAATTCGATCCGAGCATCCTCGGCAACGAAAGCCAACACGCTGTCACTAGGTTGCCTCGAGCCCGCTAGATGGTCTGCTTGGAAAATACTCGCACAGATCCATTTCCAGCATTTATGTATTTTTATGGTACTTAATATGTGAAAATATAACATAAATGAACTTTGTAAAATTATGAGTAAAAAAATAAATCATACAAAAATGATTTAATTTTTCTCCTACAGATTTGAACTTTATTGAACATTGTAAAAATTTAATTTATTTTTTATGGTAGTAAATAAATTTTCTAGATTCATTATTTAAAAAAAAATTTTAATATACCTTTCAATCCTTGTCCATTAAAAGAAGACTTGTAAGGTATACATAAGATTAGATTCACAAGAATCAAACTTTTGAGTGAATAAATTAAAGAAGCTGCTTGAGATATGCTAATTTCGGCATACCCGCTTGGTATAAGTACCAAGCAGCTTGATTAAGTCAGGTTGTTGTTAAAGTTGATAGATAAGAGAGTTAAGGGAGCTACGAGGTAAGCAGCTCCCTTAGTCCCGAGGTAAGTAAACCGGCGCTTGTGCTTAGGGGGCCCAAAGTTTACGTGGCAGAACTGCTGGTTTGACTCTCTAGTTTGTGAGTATTGCAAAGTGTATTTTTATTGAATGCTAATATATATTCCGTACAAGTAGTACGTATGCTTATTGCTGTAAAAGCAAATTCTATATGTACAACGAATTCAATAAACATTGTTTATTGAATGTGTTTGTATCAAATTCATTTAGAGTGCCACTTCAAATTATATACACCCAAGTGCGGGTAGAAGTGAGCTATTCTCTATAGACTTAACAAAAAACATCATCTTTCTGACTCTCGACATTTTTTAAAAGTTCCCTCTGGCAACATTTTGGAACATTTAAAACACCACACTAATACTTTCACATTAGACACTGAAATATATAATGCCTAAAAATCCTAACTTAACATTTTTTTTTTCATTTTACAAGGCGAAAGTATATATTCTGCTTCATAAAAAAGAGTCTAGACGCTAAATGAACGATTATAAAATTCAGAAATTATAAGAAAGCTTCATAAATTAATATCTAAAAAATAAAGTGTACATTGCACAATGTTTTGTATAAAAGGAGTAAAAAAATTACAAAATGTTCGTCTTGAAAGGTGATGCATGACTTCATAACATCTTTCCAGTTTATGTACATGTTTCACTGAAGTGATTTAAAGTTTGTTAATGTTTGAAAGCTATTAAAACAAACGAACTGAAAGCGCGTAATAAACTTTAAGTGAGTAATTGGTGTCATAATTAATGTGAAATTTTGAGGTTTTTCATAGTTTAATTATGTGTTGTCACTTAATTTTTACCATGATTTTATTAACTCGCTTTCTTGTTTGTTTGTTTGTTTGTGCGTGCGTGTGTTTGTCCGGTACAAATCTTGCAATCGATTTTTAACTAACTACCCGACTAGCTAGACATTTGAAACTTTTAGAATAGCTCAGAACACGATGACAATGCATTTTTTAATACCTTTAGCTATCTTTAAGTAGAATTGAATTCTTTTTCAGTTAATTTTGTTTTGTATACTGGTGCAGCCATCTATCGGCCGGGACGGGAACGAAAAATTAAACGCAAGTAAACTTCCAATTACCTTCATTTTCTTTCAAGTTGATGGGATAATTCATCAAAAAATTTTAAAAAGTATTTATTAATACATAGAATTGTCAAGTTTATATGATTCAACAGAAAATTTAAAAACATGGTATATAAAAAGTTCTTTTTATCTTGCAATTATTAAAATACTCATTTTGGGAAACAGCCTGTATCTATAAAACTTACAAGAGGTCAGCGTGCCAAAAAATAACCGGTACCTTAAGGTGAAAAGACTTCTATATAAGTGCTTGTAGCTGATATTTAAAAAAATCTAAATGGGAAAAAAGGCCCCCCCCCAAACAAATTATTTAATACAAAATCTCTTGCTTGTGTGTATAGGAAGGATATCTTTGTATCCAGCATTTGTCTATCCAGTATCTAAAGGTGATAGGATGAATAGTCTAATTGTTTGTAATTGTCTTTAAAGTTATTCAAGCTTGCTCTTTCCTTTTAATCATGTTTCTATCCTTTAGGATATATTTTAATTTGGTTTTAAATTTTACACTTCGTTTCTTTCCTAATTGAACCTAGATGCTGATTTGAATTAAATATATTTTATTCCTTAAGTATTTGTACAATTACCTGGAATTTTCATTCCTTTAAACCAGACTGGTATTTGCAAATTCAAGGGTGTTTCTACTTGAGTAGGAGTCTGTTTTATTATCAAATGAAAATAATTTAAAAACAAAACTAACTGGTACCTGTCAAAACATGGCGGCTAGATAGCAAATAAATGTACCAATACACAAATTATATTCAACACGTCATTGCCAAATGTTGAAAATCATAATAATGCGCAGAAGCAAATTAATGTGTTTAAGCGGCCTTGTGCTTAGTGAGTATCTACAGCCAGATTTAATAATTACAAGATAAAAAAAAAACTTTTTATGTACCATGTTTTTAAATTTTCTGTTGAATCATATAAACTTGATAATTTTATGCATTAATAAACACTTTTTAAAATTTTTTTTGAGGAATTATCCAATCAACTTGAAAGAAAATGAAGTTAATTGGAAGTTAACTTGCGTTTAACTTTTCGTTCCAGTTCCCGGCGATAGATGGCTGCACCAGTCTACAAAACAAAATTAACTGAAAAAGAATTCAATCTGCTTAAAGATGGCTAAAAGTATTAAAATAATGCATTGTCATCGTGTTCTGAGCTATTCTAAAAGTTTCAAATGTCTAGGTAGTCGGGAAGTTAGTTAAAAATCGATTGCGAGATTTGTACCGGACAAACACACACACAAACAAGAAAGCGAGTTAATAAAAACATGGTAAAAATGTCACTGAGCATGCGCAGAAAGCAATTTTTTTAATTGCAAATTATCGCTAATTAAACAGCGTGAAATAAACAATTTCCATCAGGTTTAATCTTGTATTTTACAAACATAATTATCATAAAAATAAAAATGGCACAGAGAAATCTAGAGAGACTCCTCGGAATAAACGTGTTTATGATTAAAACATGTCACTGAACATGCGTAGAAACAGTGAGTTTCTAAAGCAAGATTTGAACATGCCACTGAGCATGCGCAGAAATAAATTTTTAAATGCAAATTATCGCTAATGAATAGAAATTGCGGTTACAAAAACCAAATTTGACAAATCAATGGATGCAGTAGTTTTCTCTCAAGGACTACCCAAAAAGTCGGCTTAGCAACTTAAATACAGAGGCTGTTCGCACATTTTTTAGACGATTTTGGTAAGCGGTAATAAAAATTCGTTTGCTACAAAAGAAATAATTGCAATTGTACTATGTTTTTAAAAGTCAAAATTATCATCTGCGGCTTGAAAGTTTTGTTTTTATTCAAAATGGCGTTTTTAACAAAGCAGTGGTTCGAAGGCTACATTTATGCTCTTTCCGAAGAGAAATATGCATACTCCGTTATCCAAAAACGATGTGAGAGTCATGGTTTTGTGATATCTAATGCGTCGATAGGTAATATCGTCAACAAGAAAGGAAAAAAAACGTCAAATTGGAGCTTCAAGTGGGACAAAACTTCCAAACAAGTATCCAAGGAAAAAACGGACATCTTCGACTATTGCAAAGGTACGTTGTTTAATGTTAAAAGAAAATCCCCCTAGTCAAAGGACAGTTGCAAAATCATTAAAATGCTCGGTGTCCACTGTAAACAAAATGATAAAAGTTGATTTAAATATTAAGAAAGCGAAAATACGCAATGTGCATCGTCTTCTTCCAAATCATATCGCTGAACGCTGGACACGCTGCAGAATTCTATATGAGAAACACTTATCCAAAGAAAAATGGAAAACAATTGTCACAATAGATGAATCATGGGTGTATTTAAATGATTGCAATAAAAAAAGAGCCATTTATTATCATAAAAGGGGACAAAAAAATTTAAGTACATGGTTCAAAGAATCGAAAGAAAGTGTTTCTAAGGGATTCATGATTGTTGCTGGTTTTTCTTATAATGGCAAGTTAAAAATAAAGACAGTGGAAAAAAATGTCAAGATTAACTCCAAATACTATCAGGAACATATTTTATCGCCAATTTTTCTGAATGAAATACCGTCGCTTTACCCACAGTGCCATCAATCTGTGAGACTCCATCAGGACAAAGCTAGCAGTCGCACATCAAAATCCACTGTAAATTTCCTAAAAGAAATGGAACAAAAAACTGGTGTCAAGGCTATACCCTTCACTGATATCCCTACTAAATCTCCCGATGTATCACCTATGGATTTTTGTGCTTTCGGACTTTTAAAATCTGCATTATCCAAACGTCGTCCCAAAACCCTTACAGGACTCTGGAAATCTGTTCAGGAGGAATGGGATAGAATACTTCTGACACTTCAAAAGGCATTATTTTCCTGGAAATTGCGGTGTCGAAAGATAGTTCAGAATAAGGGATGTGAAATAGAACATTTAAAACACAAGAATTTTATGTAATTTAGTTTTGTGAATACAATATACATCGTCTAAAAAATGTGTGAACAGCCTATACAGATGGTTTTCCGTTATAAAAGAGTAACTGAAGATTGATTTCTGATTAAGAACAATATCCAATTTTAATTCTAAATAAAATTGTTTCATTGCATGACTGTAAAATAGAATGAGGGATGATTTTAACAGCGAATGGGCATTCGCGGCTTTATCACATTCTTGTTCAAGCTCAAAAGAGTGAATCTTAGCAAAGAAGCTACGTGTTTGTCTGTTTGTCTTGTTCTAACATTGTTCCTTCGAAGCCTCTTTGAGGATAACGTATGTTCACTCACTTCAGAGACAAACTCATATACAATTTTTTAGAAGAGCCGTATCAAATTTTAAAAACTTGATTTCAATTTTCTTCATTTTTGAATATTTCTAGATTTATATCTTTGACGAGTTGTTATAATTCACTGTTGCACGGCAACATAACTAATTCAGCCTGTTTTTATGTTCATTTCGCTTCATTTTGCATTCCTGCTGCATTTTATAAGGAAAAGGCAGTGGAGGTTATGTTGTCGAAACGGCTCTACAGATCTAAACTAACCTCATAGGCGCACGCATTGTTTTAATACCTTTGTAAAATCATTTCACTATATTTTAATAGTTCAGAAATTCTTTCCATGGAATTAAGCCTGTTTATGAACCGCACATTGGCTTTACATCTACTGAAATAGAGCCATAACTCTAGAGACGAAAATTTTATAATACACGGTCAGTACTGAAAACTTGGTAAAACGCAGCTGCACCAGGTATACAGGCCTTCACTGGTTTCACTGACGCCCAAAATTCTGACTTTGTTTTCATACCTATGAAATAGAGTTCAAATTTCTGTTTATGGTTTAGAAATTCAGAGATTTATAGCCTGTTCAGGGTCGAACGCTGTGTGGCGGCAGTAACAGAAAAATATTCTTATCACTGGAGATTTCCCAATTTTTTTAACCTAAAAAATTTTGAAAAAATTTCCAATTAAAGATTGCAAACTGTTTTTACTTCTTTAAACTGATAACAGATGGCAGTACTAACCATTTTTCTGCCCATTTAACTGGAATACATTGAATGCAAGTGAAAAAAAGACTATGTTTTGTACAAATGACGCCCCTTAAAGGGTTAAAGCAGGGGTTCTCCACATGTGGGTCGCTACCCCTTAGGAGATCGCGAAGTGTTATATTTGTTTTGGTTTTTTTTTGGGGGGGGGGGGTCACCACAGTTTTATTCATTAAAAACAACTTTTTACTAAATTTCACCGAAAAAATTTGTCAGTATATACAAGGTGTCCGGACTAAAGGTATCCAAAAGTTATGAATTATTTTTGCGGAACTACCCATTAGAATTTAAAAATATTTATTTAAATAGAAAGAACATCTCACTAACTTTTCATATCATAAATTTCGATCATAGTATCACCGATTTCGAAGATGTACACCTTTTGTAGCACGACTAACGTCTAAATGGTAATCCAGCTCTATCCAAGTGTTTCGTAGCATATCAGGCGTTATTTTGCTTGTGTATTCATTAAATCCGTTGTGTATAAACAAACAATTGAAACTGTGGATGAGTTGAAGAAGCGTATCATTCAAGCAATTCATCTAATAACTCCTGATATGCTACGAAACACTTGGAGAGAACTAGATTACCATTTAGACGTTTGTCGTGCTACAAAAGGTCCACACAATAGGTGCACACATTGAAATCTATGATTGATATTAAAACTTGGTGGGATGTTCTTTCTATTTAAATATATATTTTTTAACTTTAATGGGTAGTTCCGTAAAAATAAGCCATAACTTTTGGATACTTTTAGCCCGGACACCCTGTACTTACCATGAAACTGCAAGGCAGTGATGTTTTTTAGTGGATAAATGTCTTATTCAAAGCGCAAAATCCTTTTGTTAGAAATCTACCACCTTTATCTGGCTAGAAATGAAAATCGCGGTTATTTTCTAAGTACGATACACAAATTCTAAGCGCCAGTTTGTCCTTCATCAGTTTGTGTTGTCACTTTTGGTATTACTAGTTTGGTGTCCACAACGAGATATGGCAATTTTATTAAGGAGTTTTTCCCTTTTTACCATGTTTTTATTAACTCGCTTTCTTGTTTGTTTGTTTGTTTGTTTGTTTGTTTGTTTGTTTGTGTGTATGTGTGTGTGTGTGTGTGTGTGTGTGTGTGTGTGTGTGTGTGTGTGTACGGTACAAATCTTGCAATCGATTTTTAACTAAATTCCCGACTACCTAGAACCTAGACATTTGAAACTTTTAGAATAGCTCAGAACACGATGACAATGCATTATTTTAATACTTTTAGCCATCTTTAAGCAAATTTGAATTCATTTTTGTTTTGTAGACTGGTTCAGCCATCTATCGAACGGGATGGGAACGAAAAGTTAAGCGCCAGTTAACTTCCAATTAACTTCATTTTCTTTCAAATTGATGGGATAATTCATCAAAAAAATTTTAAAAAAGTATTTATTAATACATAGAATCGTCAAGTTCATATGATTCAACAGAAAATTTAAAAACATGGTATATAAAATGTTCTTTTTATCTTGTAATTATTATTGCTTTAATTCTCTATCCATACGGTAGATGCGTTATTTATCTTGACTTTCTGATGGTCTGTTCTGTTATGTTCTGTTCTTGCATTTATACACCGTTGACTGAGGAAAGAATGTTTCTTAATGTTTTCCATTTCTTACAAATTTTATCTTTGTAAAATTTAACGTTTAATTGAAATTAAATTGGGGAAAATCCATTTTTGTGGTTTTCTTTATGTCTGAAAGGGCTTTTTAAAGGTGAACATGCAGGGTGAGAACGAGGAGGGGCCCAGAATGCGTCAAAATTATTGAAGGGAGTCGCGACTCGAAAAAGATTGAGAAACACTGCCTTAAAGTTTTAGCGGAGTTGCCTTACTGAGAGAAAATGGCTCCAAAGTGAATTCTTTTCAATAAAAAATTTTATCATACGTGGTCAATACTAAAGGTATGGTAAAATGCAGCGAAAGTATGCTAACGGCGCCAAACATACATGCCTCTACCAAGAAGGATTAAGGCTGCTATGTACTAACCCCATTGGATTTGCTCACCTCAATGTTAACCTATGGAGATAATTTGTCCACGGATTGCCGACTTGGATTCAAAGATTTTTTTTAAAAAATTGTACTCTGTCATAGAGAAAGAAATTTTACATTTTTATACATTTTTCGTTTTTTTTTTAAAAATGCAATTAATATTTTAAAATTTAAATTATTCGGGGAAAAATCTGGTATAGTGTGTTTTAAACCCTCATAAATTCCTTCGGGGGACGAAATTTATAAAATGAATCCTGTAGCGCTTTGCAGAAAAGTTCAGGCTATCTGACAATACCAATTTTATATGATTATCAGCATTTATGTACCTGTAAATAGTTGACAAAAATGTATTTTAAATAAAAAATTTGGGGGCAGCGCTTAACCCCCCTATAGAGAGAGAGCCATTACAATCCCTCAAAATGTCAATCCTAAGGGGGGTAGAATTCTCGAACTGTCAACTGGACTCCTCACACCACAAGAGTCTGCAAGAAGAGGAAAAGGGAAACACGATTTTTTTTCTTAGTACATAGCATCCTTAATATATTTTAAATACCGTTAAAGTTTCTTTTTACAGTTAAGAAATTCAGAGAATTATAGCTTGTTCACGAGCCGAACGTAGCATTAAACTGTGCGACGACAGTAATAGAAATATATTTATAGCACTGGAGACTAATTTTTAATTGTGGGTCAACACTGAAGTTTCGACAACTCTCTGAAGGCCAACTTTATCAGTCGTGGTATCCCTTATAAGTTTAGCGCAGTTGCCTTACTGAGAGAAATTGGCTCCCAAGTGAATTCCTCCCAGTCAGAATTTTTATAACACGTGATCAGTACTGAAGGTATGGTAAAATGCAGCGAAGGTATGATAACGGCACCAGACATACAGACTTCTACTTCGAAGGATTAATATTTTTCAAATACAGTTAAAGTTTTTTTTTTTTTACAGTTCAGAAATTCAGAGAATAATAGACAGTTCACGGGCCGAACGTAGCACTTAACTCTGCGACGACAGTACTAGAAATATATTCATAGCACTGGAGACTAATTTTTAATTCTGGGTCAACACTGAAGTTTCGACAACTCTCTGGAGGCCACCTTTATCAATCGTGGTATCCCTTAAAAGTTTAGCGCAGTTGCCTTACTGAGGGAAATTGGCTCCAAAGTGAATTCCTTCCAATCAGAAATTTAATGAATCCCGCAAATTGCTTCGCTTCAATTTTTCCTCGTTTTAAGGTCATCCTGCGAGAAAAGATTGAAGGAGAGGGTGACGTCACCTTCCGATCGTGATGTGTCCCGAGGGCGTGAAGGTGAGGGTTCCTGCAGAAATCACGACCATTTTTAACCCGTTCCACGCTGCACCCGAATTTCCTTTGTCTGGCAGCATCAGCAGGTGATTTCGAGGGAAAATGGGCAGAAAAAGACCATGGAACTGATTCACTCTGTCTGGGGAAAAAAACAAAAACAGAAGGGAATGTAGATTAAAGGTTATAATGTAAAAACATTAGCATGAATCAAATTTAGCAAAAGTTGAGAGAAATTCTCTTCAATTATTGTGCGCGCCTAAGTTCCATAATTACCTCATGGTGAAGGCGATATGGGCTACTTTTTTCTTTTATATTGAAAAGCGATCGGCTCCTGTCCAAGTCGTGACGTCCATTTTGTTTCGTGCAACGGTTAAAATAACAAGAGTTGAAAAAAAGGTAATCCTAATTCGGGTGAAATGATTTTTTTTAGGGGAAAAAGAACACAATGGTAATGACATACATCATACTCCACAGTGTTAAAAACAACGGCGCTATTTTGTTTCTTCGTAATTTTTTGTTCGGACTTTCTAAGTGATTAGTCAAGGTGTTTCGTCGTGATTTTGAAATGTAAAAGAGTATAAAATAAGAAAGAGGATAAAGTTTTTTAATTAAACAAAATGCTGGTATAAAGATATGGTAGTTAACTTTCAAAATTACTTCTTCTTGCTACATTTAGATCGAGCAAGAAATTATATATTATCATATGAAAATGTACAGCCCACTTATTGTATTACGTTATTGCACGATCGCTTTTACTTGAATACATCTTTCGATTTTCAAATCATGAAACAAATAATAGATTTCCTGAGGAAAGATTCAAGGATTTCATTCTCCAGTAATGACATACATTATATCTTCAGTGTTAAAAACAACGACGTTATTTTGTTTCCCCGTAAAGTTTTCTTTCAACTTTCTAAATGATTAGTTAAACTGTTTTGTAGTGATTTTGAAAGGCAAAAGTGTATAAAATAGGAAATTTTTTAATTAAAGAAAATGCTGATTTAAAGATAGTGTAATTTACTTTGTAATTACTTCTCTTTTCTACTTTTGGAGCGAGCAAGAAATTATATAGTATTATATGAGTGGTGTAGGATCAAAACTAGCTGAGAGGTGTAGGATTGATACACCATACCATTGATACCATATTGATTGATACACTGAGTGGTATTCGGTCAAAACCAGCTGAGAGGTGTAGGATTGATACACCATTGATATCACCATATTTATACCATATTAATATTTATCACCATATTATTTATCACCATATTTATACCATATTGATAGATACACTCAGTGGTGTGGGTTTAAATCTAGCTGATAGGTGTATGATTGATACACCATACCATTGATACCATATTTATACCACCATTGATACCATATTGATTGATACACTGAGTGGTGTAGGGTTGATACATCATACCATTGATACCATATTGATGCCAACATTGATACTATATTGATTGATACACTGAGTGGTGTAGAATTGATACACCATGTCATTGATACCATATTGATTGATACACTGAGTGGTGTAGGTTTGATACACCATACCATTGATACCATATTGATACCACCATTGATACCACATTGATTGATACACTGAGTTGTGTAGGATTGATACACCATACCATTTATACCATATTGATACCAACATTGATACCATATTGATTGATATACTGAGTGGTGTAGGATTGATACACCATACCATTGATACCATATTGATACCACCATTGATACCATTTTTATTGATACACTGAGTGGTGTAGAATCAAAACTAGCTGATATTGTAGGATTGATACACCATACCATGGATACGATATTGATACCATATTGATACCACCATTGATACCCTATTGATTGATACATTGAGGGATGTAGAATCAGAACTAGAAATATTCCGTTTTTAATGAAGAGTTTAATGATACTTTCTTATAGTATTTCAATCAGTTAAAAACGAAAATTTTTGGAAAATGGCCTACTAATGAAAAAAAAAAGCGAGAATTTTTCTAAAGGTAATTTCAAATTCATGTCTTCGAAAATACATGAGATATAATTCTTTGCCCTTTACCGAAAAAAAAAAAAGGGTCTGATGGAGATTGTTAGTTTTGATCCTACACCACTCATATGGTGTATGAAAATGTTTAGCATGTGTTTATTGTACAATGTAATTGCACAATCGTCTTGAATACATCTTCCAATTTTACAAATCATGAAATTAATACTAAATTTCCTGAGCAATAATGCAAGAGGTAAGGTTTGTGATTGTGAGAAGAGATGCAGTACGAGTAATTTTGTTATGTAATTAAATAATTAACTGTGATTAAGAGAGACGGTTTGTAACCTTGAGATTTGCAACTGTTCTAGCAGTCTGACATATTTCAAAGTATGGGCCGCTGTAATGCATAATCCCAGCAGACCATGACTGGATAGGCCACCTAGTGTAACTATGTCTCTTAAGGCTCCTGTGTACTAACGCTATTGGATTCGCTCAGCTCAATGTTAACCTATGGAGAAAATGTATCCAAGGAATGCCGACTTGGTTTAAAGATATTTTTTTTAAATTGTACACCAAATTAGAGAAAGAAATTTAACAATTTGGGGCATTTTTCGTTTTTCTTTTTTAAATACAGATATTTTAAAATTTTAATTGTTTGGAGAAAAATCAGGTATAGAGTCTTAAAATGCTGATAAATTCCTTTGGTGGATTATTTTATTGGATTATCAGCATTTATGTAGCTGTAAACAGTAGACACATTTTCTCCATAGATTAACGTTGAGGTGGGCGAATTCAAAAGGGATATATATATATATATATATATATATATATATATATATATATATATATATATATATATATATATATATATATATATATATATATATATATATATAAATATATACATACATATATACACACACACACACACGCACACACACACACACACACACACACATATATATATATATATATATATATATATAAGTTTTCTTTTATGTATATTTCCTTTGTTTAATTTTGCGAATTTTCTTTATAAATTAATCGACGAATTTTATATTATATATAAGAATTTTATGCACGTTTTCTTTTTATTTAGTTTTTTCATTTCAATTCAAAATTTTTTTATTTGTTTAACAACTTTTCATATATTTTCTTTATAAGCTTTTCCGAAAGATATTTGTATAAGTTATCAAAGTGAAGAAATTTTTTCTTCATCTTTAATTTTTGATAAAAATTTTCTTTAATTATGTTTTTCTGTTTTCAAATTAACGAACTTTATTTAACGATAGATAACTAAATTAACGAGCTTCCCTATACAATGATTTTTTTAACTTTTCAGATTATAAGTGGAACGATGCGATTTCATCAAATAGAGTCTCAACTATACAGATAATTTTTTGCGCATTTTCACTTAAGACAAAGCAGCAAACAGCCTCCTTTTATCTTTATTTCTTTGTATTTTTCTTTATTACTTTAAATGATTTTCTTTTTAAGATATTTATCAATTTATAGAATTTTTTATAAAAAATTTTTATGTATATTTTCTGTACATGCATTTTTTAAAATTTTATTTAACGAATTTTCTCCATAAATTATCAACTAATTTGATATCATATATATGAATTTTATGCATACTTTCTTTATATTTAATTTTTTAATTTCAATTTCAATTTTTTTAAAACTTTTATATATTTTCTTTATACATAAATTTTTCTGAAAGGTATTTGTATAACTTATCAACTTGAAGAAATTTTTCTTCATCTTAAATCTCTAATAAAAATTTTCTTTAATTATATTTTCCTTTATTTCAAATTAACGAACTTTCTTTAACGTTAAATAATCGAATTTATGAGCTTCCCTATGAAGTTATATTTTTTTAATTAATTTTTTTTTTCAGATTACAAGTTGGACGTTGCGACTTCATCAAATAGAGTTTCAACTATGTAGATATATTTTACGCATTTTCACTTAAACGCAGATAAACGCAGCGAACAGCCGCCTTTTTTTTTCCGGCGAACAATTTGTCCAAGCAGAGCACCATGTACAATTACAAAAGATCATTAAATGCCGCTCGTCCGCGGAGAAACGGCGATTCCCCGCATTTCCCACTGAGATACATTTCCGAAATGTATAACATAGCATTAAGTGAAAGATCAGCGATATCCATCATCATCCGAAACAATCCATACATCGAAGAATTCCATCGGCTAAACAACTCTCCAGAGCCAAACAAAAGAGCAAAAAAGAAACCGAAGATGCACCTTGTGCAGACAAATCGTTCGTCCGACCCCGAGGGGTCAGCGGCAGACGAAAAAATAAAAACAAGAAAAAAAAAACTGAACGGTAACCACCCTAAACCACGGAGCGGTATCTCACCGTAATTACTGGTTTTTTCGCCTCCCTCCCCCCTCCCCCTTCGGGAATCTCTTACATTCCACAGGTATCCCCCCTCTCTTGTATTCCCTCCCCCCTTCTCTCTCTCTCTTCTCGGGCAGTATATTCGTCGCTCTGTCTCTCCGTGTGGCCTTTGGTTCGCTTCCCACGCTTCGGCTCTGGGCGAGGGGTATACGAGGAGGGGCAAATACCAGACCCACCTGACTCGATTTCTGAAACTGCAATTGAATTTATCTGACAATGTATGTGTGTTCATTTACGTGCGCGTGTTGTATGCGAGCGTGTTATCTGCGTGTGTATAATCATTTATCGTACTTGTTAATATAAAATGTGAGATTGTTTGTATGCGTGTTATATGCTTATGTACAATGGTGTACACATATTGATTAATTTAAAGTATAGGATTGTGTGTACGCGTGTTACATGCATATGCACAATGGTGTATACGTATTGGTAAATGTAAAATGTAAGATTCTTGGTATGCGTGTTATATGCCTATGTACAATGGTGTACACATATTGGTTAATTTAAAGTATAAGATTGTTAGTACGCGTGTTAAATGCATACGCACAGTGGAGTATACGTATTGGTAAATGTAAAATGTAAGATTGTTTGTATGCGAGTTATATGCCCATGTACAATGCTGTACACATATTCGTTAATTTAAAGTATAAGATTGTTTGTACTCGACAGCAGCGTAAGCAGAAATTTTCTAAGGGGGGGGGGGTTACTATGAATGAGTAGTTTTGAGCAATCAGAGCAAAGCTTAAATCTAATTAAATAATATATGTAATCAGAACCAATGGGGAGGGGTTATAACCCCCATCACCCCCCCCCCTGCGTACGCCACTGGTACGCGTGTTATATGCATAGGCACAATGGTGTATACGTATTGGTTGATATCAAATGTGAGATTGTTTGTACGCGTGTTATATGCATATGCACAATGGTGTACACGTATTAGTAAATGTAGAATGCAAGATTGTTTGAATGTGTGTTATATTCGTAAGCACAATCAGGTATACGTATTGGTAAAGTATAAAAAGTAAGATTGATTGTATATGTGCGTATGAATCGAGCGAACTCCTGTGAATAAGTGTAAATGTATGAACGTATTTACTCGTACTGTGAAATAATGAATGAAAATGAATGTATGTTCGTATGTTTGAATGCATTTATATGTTGCACAATCGTGGGGGAGATTTGACCTAAACTACCTTTAACTGGATCTTTTAATAATAAAAATAACAATATATATATATATATATATATATATATATATTTATATTTATATTTATATTCATTTATTTATTTATTTATTTATTTATATATACAGTAAAAGCTCGTTTATCCGGACTAACTGGCACCATAGGCAGTCCGAACAATCGAAAATTCGGATTATCAGGGAAATATGGTTAAAAAGTAAGACCAAATCCTTAACTAAGCAGACTTATCGTTTAGTACGATAAAAATCTAAGTTTTGTAACAAAATTACATAGTATTGTTTACAAGACATTAAAAAATATAAAAATAACTTTTCACATCATTTCTTAACAAAAAATTGGTAAGTCTTAGTAAATCTTTCTTAAACTCAACAAAAAGCATTTTATTACCATAACTTATTGTACAATCTATGCAGTAACTGTAAATTGAATCAAACTAAAAAGCGAATATTTGGCGTACTTGTAGTTCTTGCTATCATAGTTAAAAATTCTTATCTATTGTGAACATTAAATAAAAATAATATCTACAAATCTGATCCAGATTATCCAGAGATCCGGATAACGAGGGCTGGATAAATGAGGTAATACTATATATATATATATATATAGGGGAGGGTTCGCACCTTCCCCTATCCAAAGATTTGGTGGGAGGGTTTTACGGTCTATGGATTTGTTATCGTGCAAATGTAAAAAAAAAATATCGTGAATGTAATCACAACAATTTAGATTGTGAAAAAATTTTGTGATAAAGTTAGAAAGTGTACAAAAATTTTTCCAATCAACGTCAATAATGTGGGACCATGGAATATGTGGAAAATATTTTATGATAAGAGGTGTAATAAAAACAAATATTTTACTTGCTAAATAATTTTTTTTTTCAAGTGAAAAATGTTCTCTTATTTTCCTTAAAAGAATTTAAAAAATTATTATCACCATAAATTGAAAACTTACATTATTCACTTACTCTCTCATTGGTGTCGTCTCCTACGTTGCTCATTCTTTATTGTACAAGTGTTATCTTATTTTCAGTAAAAGAATTTTGAAAATTATTATCGTCATAAATCAAAAACTTACATCACTAACTCTCACATTAATGTCTTCACTTATGTTACTCACTCTTTAGTGCACAAGTGTTCTCTTATTTAAAGCTAAAAAAATTATTATCACCATAAATCAAAAACTTGCATCACTCTCTTACTCTCTCATTTGTGTTGTCACTTACGTTACTCACTCTTTAGTGTACAAGTGCTCACTTATTTTCAGCAAAAGAAATTCAAAAATTACTATCACCGTAAACCAAAAACTTACATAACTCGCTGACTCACTCATTAGTGTCGTCACTTACGTTCTTTAGTGCACAAGTGTTCACTTATTTTTAGTTGAAGAATTTTAAAAATTATTATCACCGTAAATGTAAAACTTCCTTGAGCATAATGTCATTTAGTATTTTCCCACGTTTTCTTTCTTGAGAAAAAAGAAATAAAAAAGAGTGAAGTATAGACTGTAATACAAAACCACCAAATTGCCTCTAACGTTGTTTTTACCATCACTGGGATCAGTGGCCGACTGTTAATGCCTAATCCTCCCACCTCCATATTGCATGAACAATAAAAGAAACTTCGTTGCTGGAGTCAAACACACAAGTAGTTTTTGCGGTTTGATCCATTCATCTGCAAGCTTCGTGTTCGGGTTATTACCACGTAGAGACCATAATTTGACAAAACCCCGAAAGGACTTAGTATCTACTGTGTGTTCATTTTTGTCCAAAACTACCGGATGCAGATGTATCCTTTACCGGTACATATGTATTAGCACCAAAAAGCATTCCAAGCACTTATTTGGAACCATTCCAGTTGCTCAAAATATCAAAGTATTGTAAAGGTATACAAGAATGGACGAATTCGTTTTTCAAATAATATAAGCAGCAAATCTAACTGCTAATATGTTATTTTGGTTTGAAGGAAGCAAACTGTTTTAACAATATCAATCTATATATTATGAGCTATTCACAAGTCAAACTCGTGAACCGTAAACCTTCGGAAACCTCTACTGTTTTTAGACTTTTTAGATATTTTTGGTTTCATGGAGATTGTCTAGCCTTGCTAGACAATCTGGGATTAGTAAAAAAACAAAAACAAAAAAAGCAAGTCAAACTGGTTAAGTCCCTTTTTTGAAATTTTTAAAATTTTAGGGTCAAAGAATTTCATTGACTCCTAATTTTTTTACATTCATAATAAATTTACTAAATAATAAGGATTAACACTACTAAATGAGAATTTTTTTTTTACCATCGAATAATTAGTAACTTTTTCAGAAGCCAGTCAAGTTCATTCAATACTCTAATGTAAATCGATTCAATAATGCAATTCAAACGCAGAAGCAAGAACCTTATGATAACGGTAAATCGTTTAGTATTGTTTATCATAAAAAAATTTAAAAAAATCTATCTTGCAGTTTAACTGCTGCAGAAGTTAGTGCTTGAGAATTATTAAGGGGATGGTGGACTTTCAAATTACCAAAAATAGAACAAAAATTAGAATTTTTTTGGTATATTAATACTTTAAAAATATGTAAAAATTGGAAAAAAATGCATTTAAAATATGTAGCGAAAAGTAAAATGAAAACTCTGTGGCTTTAGAAAAGTAAGTATTAAAGGTAGGTGAAAAAACATCTTTTAAAGGGCTTTTTCTCAAAATGAGTCATTTCCAGATTTTGATCAAAATGAGTCATTTCCAGATTGAAGTATTTGAAATGCTCCTTGCGTCATACTTTTGACGAAATTTTATAAAATTTATGAAAAAAATTCCTCTAATATTTCATAATAAAGTTATCCATTTTAGGTTTCGACATCATTCAGATTATCAAAGTTTAACTTAGTGCAGAAAAGTACCAAAATTTCCCGAAAATTCAGAGTACAGGGTGGTTATAATTCAAGTTCCACTTTAACCCATTTAATACTGGCGTTGCGAAAACGCAACATTATTTTTTGTATTTTTTAAAGGCATGTTCAAAATTTTGTACGTCTGAAGTAACATTTTTATTTTATTCTCTATACTTCAATTGATCATAATAATTTTTTTGTTTCCTTATTTCCCCACTTTTAGCACTTGCAAAAAATTGTTTTTTTCTGGTGTTTTGAAAGGGAAAAAAATGACTATTTTCAAATAATAACCTTAGATAGCAGCACATGATAAATTTCCAATTTGATGCTTGTTCCGAGTTTACTAGAGACTAAAGAACAAAATGGCTTCAACAGATAAATCATAATTTTTGTTTTTATGTTTCTCAATTCATATTTTTAAAAATGTTGCGTAAACGCAACATCAGTCCAATGTGTATAACTTAATTCCAATGTGTTTTATTAGTGCTGCCTAGTTTTTCATGCAGTAAATTGGTATTGTTTGCATTTCGGATAAGTTTTTCCTCTAGAAAAAAGCGATTTTTGACATTGGAAGAGACATTGGAGTATTTTCATGGGCTAGATGATGATATTTCAGAATCGTCCTCAACAGAAGCTAATGAGGAACCATAATTCGTCATTATCCCTCCAGATCCGGATGATTTGACGGATGAAGAAGATATTGAAGATAATATTTTATGTGAAAATGTCGAATCACCTAAAGACATTGCAGGTGAAATCCACATTTTTCTTTCTAATAAATGTAAAAGTAAACAATATAGTAAGAAAAAGGAGCATATTGTATGGGAAAAAGGGAGACTCTACATGGATGTAATGAATTCTAAAATAAGTTTATTAGAGTTTAAGAGATCTATATCTTTGAGAGAGCCATATCTTTGATAAAAAGGCTTGAAGAAAAGCCAATGAATTCTGTTTTACCTGAAACTTCACATATTGGAAGACCATCTTCAATTCAAAATCTAATTCTCAACGAAACTCGGAAAAACCGTATGGGCCATATTATTACTAAAAATAGTAAAAATAAACAAAAAAATGTAAACACTGCAAAAGTCAAACAATTTCTGTATGTAATAAGTGTAATGTACCTCTTCATGCTAAATATTTCAAAGATTTTAAAATTTTAAAATTTTTTTTTATAATTTTAAATTTTTATATTTTTAAAAATTTATATCGCTTTGGACTGATGTTGCGAAAACGCAACATTTTGTAACTCTCGTAAAAATAAATTTAATTTTATGGAAACAACTTATTTGTGTAATTAATGTTCTAAGAAGTGTTAAAACACTGTTTGGTGCATTTCCAATAAAGGAAACATGGAGCGGTCCTAAATGGGTTAAAATGGTCATAAAAGGAAAACTACTGGACCAAATTTTATAAAACTTGGTAATAGTTTAAAGGAGGTCATGGAATTTCTTTAAAAAAAAAAAAAAAAAAAAAAAAGTAGTTCAAAAACTCACCATCAGGGGGGAAATGGCACTGTATGCAATATTTTTAAACGAAATAAGGGTCGGAATCTACCTTAAACTTTTGCTACATGGGTTTTAACATTTTGTATACCCTTAAGAAACATTGATCTAAACAAAATTACCATTTAAAGCGTGCGCATTCCGGGAATCGTTTTCTTACAGATCGCTAATTTGTGAATTTTGAAGCCTGAATTCGGCCCTAAGACACGAAAATATCGGTTTTAAAAGTTTTCAAACAAAACTGTTTGTGGGGTTATGCAAAACCGCAATGGCTTGTAATTGGTTTATGGCAGGAAGAAACAAATGATTTATATAGATGCGCTTTACACGTCATTTGATTTTCCAGATAAAAGTGAGTCAGTTTGTCAGAGTTCTCATTGATACGAATCGACAATGTCTCTAACTATGCATGACCGTGCTTTTCTCATTAAATGTTATTATGAATGCGATAGCAATGAACGGCGTGCTTTGCAAGGTATCGTTCAGTAAGAGGAACACGCCTAGGGCCAATGACACCGCATAAAATGATTAACCATATAAAAATGATTAACATTTTCTATACACACGTATATCATTCACTCATGCGTTTGCTTAATTAATTGACCTAAAAAATGCAACTATGAAAATGGTCATCTTCCAAAATGCTGAATATTTTCTTTACTGATACTCATGCCTTTTCTTAATAAATTGACCTAAATAAGGAAACTCTGAAAATGATTATTACAAACGCGCTTAAATTTTTTTTATTGATGCTCATTCATTTACTTTGTCAATTGACCAAAAAAATGCAATTTTAAAATGATTACATATAAAAATATTTGATATTTCCTTTTTCTTAGTCTTGACTGAGTTCTCTAAATTTAAATGTATTCTGAATTTCATGAAATATAAATGCACGTACATTTTGCAGTGCATAATCTTACAAAAATGTTATAAATTCGTTTTTTGGTTCAAAGTAAACATCAGAAATAGGGAAAAAAAATATTTTTTCCTCGTAACAAAACCTGAGTATCTGAAATTTATTTCATTGAACTGTAAGAATTCTTGGTTTGTTATTTAGTAATTTAATAACCTTTAAAGTGATTTTATGACGGTTGCCCAGCAAACTGAATGTGCAAAATTACCTTTGAAAAAGTTCTATTGAACAAAAACTATTATTTTTTTTTAATTTGCAACGACACGATCTCAGCAAAAGGATACCCGCTTGAAAAGAGGAAAATGGTAAATTGGTGGGAATAAGAACATTACAAGAAACGAAACAGGAAATACTTAGCCGTCCCTAATTGTTATAAAGAGATTAGTTATATTTTTTTACCATGTTTTTATTAACTCGCTTTCTTGTTTGTTTGTTTGTTTGTGTGTTTGTCCAGTACAAATCTTGCAATCGATTTTTAACTAACTTCCCGACTAGCTAGACATATGAAACTTTTAGAATAGCTCAGAACACGATGACAATGCATTCTTTTAATACTTTTAGCCGAAAAATCCGCAAGGTGGAGCTTCGATCGAATTCTATGCTTGCACTTTTGCGTAACGGCTTTTGACGATTTTGAAAACAGAATACATGTGAATTTAGTTTGTGAACAAAAATATTGTGCGAAAAATTAAAATATTTATAATAATTACAAGATAAAAAGAACTTTTTATATGCCATGTTTTTAAATTTTCTGTTGAATCATATAAACTTGACAATTCTATGTATTAATAAATACTTTTTAAAATTTTTTTGATGAATTATCCCATCAACTTGAAAGAAAAGGAAGTTAATTGGAAATTAACTAGCATATAACTTTTCGTTCCCTTTCCGGCCAATAGATGGCTGCACCAGTCTACAAAACAAAATTAACTAAAAATAACTGAAAATTAATTTAATTCTGCTTAAAAATGGCTAAAGAATTATCCCATCAACTTGAAAGAAAAGGAAGTTAATTGGAAGTTAACTAGCATATAACTTTTCGTTCCCTTTCCGGCCAATAGATGGCTGCACCAGTCTACAAAACAAAATTAACTAAAAATAACTGAAAATTAATTTAATTCTGCTTAAAAATGGCTAAAGTATTTAAAAAATGCATTGTCATCGTGTTTTGAGCTATTCTAAAAGTTTCAAATGTCTATCTAGTCGGGAAGTTAGTTAAAAATCGATTGCAAGATTTGTACTTGACAAACCCATTCACAAACACACAAACACACAAACAAGAAAGCAAGTTAATAAAAATATGGTAAAGTTTATAAAGTCTATGGAAAGTGGAAACGACTAAAAAGTAAAACGACTAAAATTAAATAAAAGAAAGTGAAAAGAATAATTAAATGAAGGTTTGTGCAATTAAGAGAGAATTGTCAAGTTTATATGTGTTGGTATATTCAATGCTCATTCCCCGTTTGTCGCCAAAGACTGCTATAGAGCTCAGCAGTCGCCAAGGTTGGCGCACTTATGTATGTACATCGCCTGTTGTCTCACTGGCTTGCGGATGTGTTTGCACGAGGGGTCAGTAATTAGGCGCCCCTCGTTTTAAACCTTTTACTAAATGTGTATAGTTGCTGCTGTAAATAAAGCTTGATGTTACAACTCTGCTAGTCATCTTTCCTAATAACCTAACAATATTATTGAACAGAAAAATTTAAAAACGTGGTATATAAAAAGTTCTTTTTATTTTGTAATTATTAATTATAATCTGTATAATTATACAAGAGCCAAATACCACTCACAGAGTGACTGATCCCAGAATATCTGGGACCAAAAGACCTAATTATCTGAAATTATGTCTAGTGGTTCTTCTAATGCCGTAGGTGCTCACTAATATTTTTGTTAAGGTTGTTGTGTATTAACCCTACTGCATTCTATCACCTCAATGTTAACCTATGGAGAAAATGTGTCTACCATTGACAGCTACATAAATGCTGATAATATAATAAAAATGGCATTTTCAGATAGCCTAAACTTTTCTGCACCTTGCAGCAAGACTCATTTTATAAATTTCGTCCACCAAAAAAATTTATGAGTGTTTATAATACACTATTCCAGATTTTCCCCCCGAATAATGTAAATTTTAAAATATTAATTGAATTTTTTTTAAAAAAAGACGAAAAATGCCACAAGGGGTAAAATTTCTTTCTCTCTTTCGGAGTACAATAAATAATAAAAAAAAAAGAAAAAACTTTCAATCTAAGTGGGTAGTTTTTGGACACATTTTCTCCATAGGTAGTCAATGAGGCGCGTGAATCCAAAAAGGTTAGTACACAGCAGCCTTAAATATAAAGTGGTTAAAATAGGGGCTTAAATTCCCGAATTGAAAAAAAAAAAATTAAATCCATATTTAATACCAGATCACGGTCGTTAAATTACATGGTGAATTTCTCTAAGGAATGACAACATTCTACTCCTAAAGTTAATTTAAATTAAATTAACCAAATGAAATAAGGGATTATACTTATGTATTCCGTCTCGAAGCACAGGTATTCAACTAGCTCATTATAATTTTTAATTATAATTATAATTTCATTTATTATAATTAATTATATTTTTTATTATAATTATTTATAATTATTTAAAATTATTTATTATAATTAATTATAATTTTTAATTATAATTAATTACAAATTTTAATAGTTATTTATGAATTTAGAAATTAGCTCATTTTCATCTGTTTAATTCAAATTTATTAAACATCTAAAAAGCGTTAAAATTTTGAAAATCAGATAAAGATTTTATCTTGAATAATTAAAATAAGAGTAGTTAAATCATAGGTTAGAGAAAATAAGGTTTTATGTTGAATAATCAATATAAAATGGTTATAATGGTTATAAGTAGCATGGTTTCCTTAATTCATTTTGACCACTTTTGCTACCTTTAACAGTATGAATTTTTTTGTCACCTTCCTCAAAGGTCTGTATTTGTTATAAGGCATATCGCCTACAATAAAAAAAATTATTTAGATCTATGTCACAACCAATGCAATGTTTTGATGTCATATTAAAACAAACAGTCTGTATTTCATTTTCTCTCTTCATATATATATATATATATATATATATATATATATATATATATATATATATATGAAAAGTTTACTGATATGTTTATACTCTTGAATTCTTTTACCATTATATAACTATATTGTTGTGTCTTTTAAAATACCCATTTTTGTGTGACATCTTATTTTATTTATTAATTTATTTATTGTTACCGCCTCTTGACATGTAAAAAAAATAAAATGTTGTTTCTAAAACTGATTTTTCCATAGCAGGAGTTGAAAAAATAACTAGTTCTCCATTTTTTATTTCATTACGCACTGTATACTTGTTAATGTCAATTATTTTTTGCATTTATATCCTGATAAGAAATTATTCACTTCAAAAGTTATACTGTTTCACGATAGAAAGTGATTTTTAACTAAAAAGTCAGAATTCGCAGCTCAAAATAACTGAACTAATATTTAAAAAAGGAAAAAGTTGCTGATGTTTTAGATCTGTGCGAATATTTTTTGAAACACTAATATCAACTTATCAATTCGCAGAAAATTACTGTTATATGAAATTATTAGACCTTGTTGGTCATGTAGTGCTGCCATCTATTGACTTTAATTTTAACTATGAAAATAAGTTTACCCATTTTATCTGTAGATGGCAGCATCAGCACCTAAATCTAAATCATGAAACTGTGAGATTATAGCTTCATGATTCAGATTAAGATACTTTAGAAGTTAGTAAATTATTTAACATATATAGAGCTGCTATAAATATGTTATATAACTTACACAAATGTAAGTTAATATCAGATGATAAAATATTATATAAGGGAAAACGTTTTTTCCCTTATGTCAAAACGTCGATATTAATACTGAGAGAGTTAGTTATAACCGGAGATTTTCTGTCTGAAACTTAAAGTCCATAAGAATTATTATATTCAGTTAAATCACACATATGTAATAAATGATGTCTTGAGCCATATGCGTGTATCAAGCTTTTATAATCAGTGATGGCTCGAGTCATATGCGTGTACAACACATTTATAATCTATGACGTCTCGAGTCAAACGTCATATATTTACTGTCCTACTACAATCGACCCATAGAATAACACATTTATTATCAATGATGTCTCGAGTCATGCGTGTATCACACATATACAATCAGTGATGTATCTAGCCATATGCGTGTATCGCATATTTATTATCAATTGATGTACATTATATCTCGAGACATTGATTACATGAATGTCTCGAGTTATGCGACTAAATGAGCATTATTGTCATGTCAGATGGACACAGACATTTTTTTAAATTGTTATAATTTGTTTTGTGTGATTAAACGTTGGTTGTGAATACGCATTATTATATTTTAACTGAAACATTTTTTGATAATTGAACCGTGGGGATAAATTTCCTACATTTATATATATATATATATATATATATATATATATATATATATATATATATATATATATATATATATATATAAATACAGGGTGTTTCATATTGAATGGGACAAAAAGAAAGCATACCTGTGAACGCTGTAATTACTTTATTTTGATAAATCAAATTTACAGTGAAACTATAGTTATCCAAGTTTCTACAGATGTTCTATGTGTGCACTTCCGGTGACACGACAAATATCTATGCGGTATTCCAGTCAGGGTCCGATTTAGAAAATTCTTAACTATAGGCACAACTAGGGATGGGGGCCCCCTAACACTGATGTGGGCGTAAAATTTCCAAAATTGACACAAAAAAAAATAATCATGAATTATTGTGAAAATACCATTTTACCAAGAATTGGCTATTTGAAGCGTAGAAGCCTAGAACATTATCAAATAACAAAAGCAAAACAACATGCAGTACAAATCGTTTATAAGAACATCCAGGGGACTTTGAAAACTGGTTCTTATAATCGATAGTTTTTATATCCGATAGATAACTTAAAACTGCTGGAAATACCAAATTCATTGTCACATAATTTCTATTTACACCTGAAACATGACGTTAAAAAAATGGTTAAAAGGTTCAAGTTTAATCAAGGAAAAACACACTGCTCATTTTCATATAAGCATGTATTTTTAAACTTTTTCAAATACATAGTTCTAAAAACATTAAAAAGAAAAATGAATAAAATTATGTAGCTATTATGATTGTACATACATAATGCAATATTTTGATTTTACATGTTTATTCATTTTCTGAAAAATAGTCAGTAATATTTGTTTGTTTAGTTATTTTTTTTGTTTTTGTAAATAAAAATAATTTGCGGTTATCGCGACAAGTTCTTTGACAGCTTTTTTTTTATCGTATCCTTCAGAAAATCGTCATTGCAAGCTAAAAATTTATTTGAAGTATTGATTGCTGAAAACATTTCTTTTAAACTCGGACAAGAAAACTCGTTCACTAGATCTTCAGAACTAGCACTGTCGTCAATATCATCATCTCTGCCAGAAATCTATGCATTTACGCCTGCAACAATCCGTTACCTTCCCATGAGTTGCAAGAGCCAAATCTGTGTCTTCATATTCCTGAAGTGAATTTTGTTCAATTGGCAAATCTCGAACCAAGTCTTGAAGCGTTTCATCTCTAGCGTCTTGAGTTTAAAAAATGGGAGAGTTTTCAACCCTAAGAAAACCAGCATGCAAGAAACAATTCGATTTTTTAAATTATTATTATTTATTTATTTATTTATTTATTTATTTAATAGAGATTTCTTCTAAGATTGAAGATTGAATTTTCATGGTCTTCATAACCTTCTCTTAGCGTAGTCCAAGCGGTTTTAAGCCAGTTATCAGAAACTCCTGGTGACACGGCCTTTGATTCGCCACTGATTCTCCAGAACACAAAGGAATGCCTCTCCCGAAATCTCTGGATCCACGGAGTTGAACAAACGAAATCATGTTTTTTAAAGAGCTTCGCATGTTCATTTGCTTTCGCTTGCAAAATCGGTCCGATTAGGGGAATGTTGGCACTCCTTTGAATCTTAAACCAATGTAAAAGGGCTTCTTCTATGTCAGCATGTGGACTTTTTTTAAGTTTCTTAATTTTAGTCCTATTTTTTAAGATAAAAAATGGATAAAATGGTTGAAGAACAACGTGCTGCTACTTCCCAATTAACATGTTCTTATAAGCGATTTATTTTTTTAGAAACAAATTAATTTTAAGTCACTAAAAGCGATATGTTCTTATTAACGATGTTATTATAACTGGATTTTATGTCCATCATTACACATGAGAATTGGCCGGGAACTAATAATTTCGTTCTTTTAAGCGATATGTTTTTATAACCGGTGTTCTTATAAACAGTTTTTACTGTATTAACTTCATCATTAAAACACCAATACAATGCAACCAGAAAAACTTATTAATCCCTTATATTTATTATAACATACATATGATGAACCATACATATAACTATACATATTAGGCGGTTAAAGGCAAAGTGGTGTAAGTCAGTAAGTCAAGTGGTGTAAGTCAAAGAAGTTTAACTGCAAAAACTACAAAAAATTCCACCATAAATTGAACAAATTATAATTCATAACAATTATTACAATATTGCAAATAATAACTATTTACAATTCCACTATAAATTGAACATGGAGATTACATATTTGCCCTCAAATGAAAAAAGTTGAAAATGTGACTTACACCACTTTGCCTTTCAACGCCTCAATGATGAACCAGTCAATCAAATTTGAAAGGATATATAAAAAATTGCTATTAGAAAAGGTTAAAAAAATTTACTTGGGAATTTTTCCTTTTTATTCTTTTAAAATAAATTTTGGGGGCCCCTAGTCCCGGGCCTACTGGGCCTAATGGAAAATCAGAGCCTGATTCCAGTTCCTTCCACATTCGGGATAGAATATCCTTTATTAATGATTCGAGTACTTCAGTTGTCCGCTGCTTCATTTTCTGTAAGTCCTTGGGAAATGGAGGCACGAACACTTTGTCTTTAACAAAACCCCATAGGAAAAAATCACAAAGGGTTAGATCTTGTGATCTCGGTGGCCAACAAAGCAATGGCATATCGTCTGACCCAGCACGGCCAATCCAGCAATGAGGTAGACTACTGTTCTTGAACTGACGTACGTTTTTATGCCAATGTGGTGGAGCACCGTCTTGCTGCAGGATGAAGCCGGTGTGAGATTTCCCCTCCTCATGGCCCAGAAAATTATTAACCTCGGCTTGAAACAGAGTAAGCCAGCGGCGGACTGCGGAAAGAATAGGTCTCCCCCTGCCGAGGGTGACTTACAAAAGGAGTCAACTTCGACTCGCAAGCGAGGAGCGACTTGACAATAGCGAGGCGCCCCGATGTCTACAGCGAAGACACTATAACACAAAAGACTAACAAAGGCAGACCATCCCCCTGATGAGACGACCTAATGACCCAACGTGTGCTGCCGATATAAAGAACAAATATAGTTTTGCACACGGTTCAAGGCCAAGGACCTATCAGAGCCCCAGATCAAAGAGCGGGGATGTTACAGATCCCGCCAGGGGAAAAAGTGTTAAAAACGGATGCCGGAGATTTTTTTAGGGAGAGACGAGTTTCGAAGCCTGAGTTTAGGAGTGATAGCTGATCTCCTAGCTCCAGTCACTTTGAGTGACTTCGACATTTTTGGAGGCTCAGCCCCCCTGTGTGAAGAAGACCTTTTTCTCGCTGAGAAGGGTTATTTGGAGATCAAAACTTGATCTTTAGTATTTCCGAAGCAGCTAGCTTCTTTGGTGAGAACGTGGGACGAACCGTCCACTACTCTGATAATTAGACCACACAGCGTCTGGAGTTCGAGTTCGCCTCATTCCAGCCTGTTCCGACGAGTGGAATCCATTCCCAGCAACTGAGACTTCTACAATTAGAGTTTTATTGCCTGAAGGCCCGATCTACGATCCGTAGCGGCAGATCAGCCAGCCAGCTGAACGGACAATCTTTAGCGTGCATCGCAGACTTCAAAGAACATTATTAATGTAAAATGTATGTTCCAGAACACGACCTAATTGTGAAGTATTTAATCCAGACTCTCTAATAAATTGATATTCAGTGTAAAAAGTTCTTATTAGTAAGCTGTTTAACACTAAACATAACCGGTGTGACGCTACCTAGCGTGTCGGCTTTGACACCAAGCACGGAATATGTTACAGCTAAACTAATATTAGAATTTATGGTGGCAGCGTTAGAACGAATCCAGCTTTAGTGAGTGATTGTGCAAGACTGTGAGTGTGTGCGCGTACGATAATTCGAACTTTCAACAGTGCCTGACTAGTGTGGAGCCATTCCTACTAAGCCGAGAAAGCCAGCATACCCGAGGAGAGAAGCAAGCTTCGAGGACAGGTACTTGTTTTTTTCATTCTCTAGAGGCAAATGTGTATTTGAAGTGTTTTTTTAATTATTAACTCTTTAGTTAATTAAGTGGTTGAGAAAGTCGACAAAATATTTGTTTTAAATTATTAACTCTTTAGTTAATTAAGTGGTCGAGAAAGTCGACAAAATATTTGTTTTAAATTATTAACTCTTTAGTTAATTAAGTGGTCGAGAAAGTCGACAAAATATCTGTTTTAAATTATTAACTCTTTAGTTAATTAAGTGGTCGAGAAAGTCGACAAAATATCTGTATTAAATTATTAACTCTTTAGTTAATTAAGTGGTTGAGAAAGTCGACAAAATATTTGTTTTAAATTATTAACTCTTTAGTTAATTAAGTGGTCGAGAAAGTCGACAAAATATCTGTTTTAAATTATTAACTCTTTAGTTAATTAAGTGGTCGAGAAAGTCGACAAAATATCTGTATTAAATTATTAACTCTTTAGTTGATTAAGTGGTCGAGAAAGTCGACAAAATATTTGTTTCAATAATTAACTCTGTAGTTAACTGAGTGGTCGAGAAAGTCGACAACATAGTTGTTTTAATAAATAACTCTATAGTTAACAAAATTCGAAAAACGATAGAGCATCAGCTCGTCAGTAATATTTTTCTTGAGTCCGAGAAATTCGAGTCATTGTGGTTTTATATGTGATCTGGTTTATGAACAAGTCGCGAAGTGTTACAAAATTTAGTAAAGTGTATCTATTGAAAACATAGAATTTTTTGCAAGTGTATGTATGTTATTGTGGGGAAATGTATTAGATGAAATTTTTTCTGAGTAGAATTGTATAACATGTTATTGAACCGAGATTGCATATTGTGTTTTGAGTATTAAGTGTATTTGTGCTAGAAATTAAGAAAAGTGCATTTTTATTATTCTTTATTAACGTATCGTATTAGAGTGTATTATTTTGGAGAATTGGTTTTGGACTAGTGTAATTGGGTTATATTGAGATAGGAAAAATGGCGTTTTTAATGACTTATAAGAAGGAAGACCTCCAGGTTCTTTCAGATGATCTAGGGATTGATTTCGAGGATCACGATAGGAAATGTGACCTATACGACAGAATTTTGTCCAGTGCGAGATATGATGAAGAGAGTGTTAGGGCTCAAATAAAAATCATTAAGGAAGAGCGCGAAAAAACAGAACGTATAGAATTAGAACGCGAAGCTAGGCAATTAGAACGCGAAGCTAGGCAATTAGAATTTGAACGAGAAGTGAGGCAGAGAGATTTCGAACTGCAAAAATTACGGTTGACTCAGGCAGCCGAAACCGCCAGCGTAGCTTCGTCCCAGAATGAGAGCGTTAGGCCCGTACGAAATTTCAAAACCCTAATGCAGAAATATGATCCGGATAAGTCGGACATTTCGCTCTTCCTAACTCTTTTCGAACGTCAGGCCCGCAAGGCTCAGGTTGAAGACGGGGAACGAATGATGCATTTGCTTTCATTATTACCCACGGAGATCGCTGAAATAATTATTCGCGAACCCGTTGAGGTAGCAGATGATTACGATCAGGTAAAGAAATTACTTCTGAGCCGTTTTAAGTTAAGTCCGGAGACTTTTAGAGTTAAACTAAATCAATACCAGAGGCGGCCAGGTGCCCTATGGAAAGATTTAATTTTCGAGCTGAGAAATTATTTAGAGGGATGGCTTGAAGGGGTAAGTGTAAAAGATTTTGAAGCCCTTAAGAATCTCATGGTTGCAGACCAGATAAAAAAACGCGTCCCGGCGGAAATCCGAGAACACTTTTTAGATGATTGGGGAGCTATAGTGGACCCTCACATCTTAGTGAAAAAATTGGACGAATATGAAGCGACAAGGCGCACTATTCGAAAACCCCTTAATTTAAAACCACCAGAGAAAAAGGCGGCAGAGAAACCCAAAATCGCCGAGGAGATAAATGAGGATAAAAAGGGAGACTGGGAAAGGTCTAACTCTTTTAACGGGAGGAGCCAAGGTTCAGGTGGGAATAACTGGCGCACACGCGAGTTCGAAAAACGTAAGCCCCCGGCTTGTTATCAGTGTGGGTCGACCGATCATCTGAGACCTCAGTGCCCCGAATTACACAGGCACACTGCCGAGCGTGTAAACAGTGTAGCTACTGCGGAGATCTTTGAACCAGTGTTCAAGCCATACTTAAGTAAGGCAAAAATAAACGGTATCGAAACCACCATTCTCAGGGACAGTGGTTCGAGTTTTGATCTAGCCCCTATTAAATTAATAAACGCCTCAGATTTTACCGGAGAAAGGGTATGGGTCCGCACAGCCTTAGAAAATGAATTGCGGAGTTTACCGGTCGCTAGAGTGCGAATAAAAAGTGAGAAATATGGGGATCTGCTCACGAAAGCAGCAGTGGTAGGAAAGTCAGTGGGAATGAACCATTACTTAATGGGAAATTATACCCAGGAACTTGTAGAGAGGCTCAAAAGCGAACCCCAGTCCGTGAACGCCATCGTTACGCGAAACCGGTCGCTAGCCATAGTAAGTCGAGGAGAAAAACTAGAAAATTCAATTCCCGCCGTAGGAGTTGAAACCGAAACTGGTCAGAGTGAAGAGGGAACGGTCCAGGTCGAGAGCGAATTAGTACTGCCCCCGAGAGAAGGGAGCGCAGAAATGGATTTAGCGGGTGTAAGCTCAGAAATTTTCCGAAAAGAGCAAGAGAGGTGTAAAGAACTAAAGCCCCTCTGGAATAAGGTTAAAAATAAAACCACAACTGAATATTTGGTTGAAAAAGGGCTGTTATTTAGAAGATCCACGGATCACAGAGGCAAAGAACGGAGGCAGTTAGTCATTCCTAAATGTCTTCGAGCCAGAATCTTAATTTTGACTCACGAGGGATTACGGGGACATATGGGGGTCCTCAGAACGAAAAAGGAGCTATTGCGATATTATTATTGGCCCCAGTGCACCAAAGACGCGTAGATGTTCGTAAAATCTTGCGACCCGTGTCAGCGAATAGAAAAAAATAATGCCGGTAACAACCATAGGCTTATGAGGTGGTCTCTAGCTATGCAACCATTTAATTATAAGATTGTTCATAGGCCAGGATCACAAAACAAACATGCTGACTGTCTCAGTAGAGCGGAATAAGCTAAAATTACTTGAATTGTAACTTTTTTTTCTCATTATATTTGTAAATAAGTGTATTGTTTGAATTAAAAGTTGTACTAGGATAAAGTTTTTTCTCTTTTTAGTAAGGTAATGTTGTAAATGTAAATGTTTTTTTAGATAATTATAAATGAAATCTAATGTCCTTTAAATCAAGGTATTGAGCTAATGTAAAATATTTCTTCTACTATAAATTAATTGTAATGTTAAGGAAAGTATAGTGTAAATGTAAAAGTTGGTCTGTAACAAATGTTGATGCATTGATTAAAATTGACAGGGATGCCTCTAGAGATGGAATACAAGTGAATCCCCTGTACCTAATCCTTGCATTTCAGATTTTGCAGGAACCGCAAAATCTTTTTCAAAGGGGGGAGGGGCTGTGAGATTTCCCCTCCTCATGGCCCAGAAAATTATTAACCTCGGCTTGAAACAGAGTAAGCCAGCGGCGGACTGCGGAAAGAATAGGTCTCCCCCTGCCGAGGGTGACTTACAAAAGGAGTCAACTTCGACTCGCAAGCGAGGAGCGACTTGACAATAGCGAGGCGCCCCGATGTCTACAGCGAAGACACTATAACACAAAAGACTAACAAAGGCAGACCATCCCCCTGATGAGACGACCTAATGACCCAACGTGTGCTGCCGATATAAAGAACAAATATAGTTTTGCACACGGTTCAAGGCCAAGGACCTATCAGAGCCCCAGATCAAAGAGCGGGGATGTTACAGATCCCGCCAGGGGAAAAAGTGTTAAAAACGGATGCCGGAGATTTTTTTAGGGAGAGACGAGTTTCGAAGCCTGAGTTTAGGAGTGATAGCTGATCTCCTAGCTCCAGTCACTTTGAGTGACTTCGACATTTTTGGAGGCTCAGCCCCCCTGTGTGAAGAAGACCTTTTTCTCGCTGAGAAGGGTTATTTGGAGATCAAAACTTGATCTTTAGTATTTCCGAAGCAGCTAGCTTCTTTGGTGAGAACGTGGGACGAACCGTCCACTACTCTGATAATTAGACCACACAGCGTCTGGAGTTCGAGTTCGCCTCATTCCAGCCTGTTCCGACGAGTGGAATCCATTCCCAGCAACTGAGACTTCTACAATTAGAGTTTTATTGCCTGAAGGCCCGATCTACGATCCGTAGCGGCAGATCAGCCAGCCAGCTGAACGGACAATCTTTAGCGTGCATCGCAGACTTCAAAGAACATTATTAATGTAAAATGTATGTTCCAGAACACGACCTAATTGTTAAGTATTTAATCCAGACTCTCTAATAAATTGATATTCAGTGTAAAAAGTTCTTATTAGTAAGCTGTTTATCACTAAACATAACCGGTGTGACGCTACCTAGCGTGTCGGCTTTGACACCAAGCACGGAATATGTTACACCGGGAACCTCTTCCTCCAACTGAGGGAACGATAAACGAAGATGTTTTGGCATATTTCAAAACATAGTACGCTTTCTCCTGCATGGATGGCGCCATTTCGATTATTAGTGCCTCTAGCGACGATTTCGTAACCGGAAGATTTTTCGCTGTTGTCTGGATTTCAATTATTAAATGACTCGTTCTCAACTAATTGTTTTTCCTTTTGGCAACATGGTCGAATGTAAATATTAAATCTCGTGGGGTAAAAAGTGCTTAAAAAATAGAAAGATAGTTCTGGTGAATTCAAAATTGGGGGCGGAAGAATCCTCATCACTTCCTCATTAATTAGAAACAAATTTCACGAACTTGCTGGAATTATTAGTGAGAAAAATAACTAGTTGAAAAATTACGAACTCGGCATTCAAGTTACATTTAGATAACAATGGCGATCAGCGCGGGAAATTTCAAAAGTGAGTTTTGTAAGTACGCTTTTTTAGAATGATAACAATTTTTTTATTAAATGTATTTGGTATATTTCGGAAGCTGAACATCTAGAAAATGCCGATAAATCGTAAAATTGACATTAATGGGTGCAGAAAACCGAAATATTTGTCCATCAAAATTGTCTATTTCGTGAAATTCGGAAATCGCTTTGGGGAAAAAGCTTCGTTTGCAGTGAAAAACTTTTTAACTTTTTAAAAATGTGCATATCCTTAAAGATGAAGAGTTGTAGAACACATGGAAATAAAAAATTTGTCCATTGGTGGGTCAGAAAAGTTTAATTTTGCATGCTTGAAAATAGTGGAAATTTGCGAAACGGAAAGGAGCTGGCCCACCCGGAATGACAGCTGTTTCTGTTGTTCGCTTCTTTTGAGTTCGGCGGTTTTAATTTAATAATTAAAAAAGTTTAAAGTTTTGAAAGTTGAGGATGGAATCAGTGCATGCGTCTCTTCCGTCCGCGTCCATCGGTACCAGTCGCGATATCCTGCTATGCTCGGTTCACGAGATTAGCCCGTCCCCATGTCTACTCACTAAGAAACATATGTCTGTTTACCTTTAGCTGTTAATAGTAAGATGAGAGCAACGAATTTAAGGAATCTTGAGGTTTAGGATGACGAAATAATAGGAAATAAATGGAATAAGACAAAACTAAAATAAATAAATTAAATTAAATACATGAAATGGTGAAATGAAGTGAAAAAATATAGTTGAAAATAAATGAAACGAAAAATTAAGGTTAAAAATAAATAAGAAAAATTATTAAAGTAAAGGAAGAAAAGTAGGAGAGGGGTAGAAATTTGAATCTCAACCTATCTTTTATAATTTTGAAAGGTTAATCATTACCTTCTAAATCAGTGGTTCCCAACCTTGGGTACGTGTACCAGTACCGGTACGCGGACAAGCAGCTACCGGTACGCGAATGATTTTACAATTTAAAACAAAAATCTATTAAAAATCTGCATTACGAAAAAAGAAAAGAATGACTAATAACTAATAATCCATACGTTTTAATATTTTAGTTTGGAATTTCTTATCCATTGTTTGTGTTTTAATACTTTAATGGGATTTACCTAATCTCAAAAGATGCCGTTTACACCTGAATGTGTTATCTATGACCGCCTCATAAAAACTTGGCACTCGCCTACGAATTATAACTGTGTCTATAACTGTGTCTGAGTTCTACTAAAAATTGTATTTCGTGTTTCAAAGATCTTTAAATTAATTGCATATTATTAATCAATAGTAATTGTATTATTAATTATTTTGTAAACCGTTAACTGCAAGAACAACTTCGCAAGAAATATTTAAAATAATTAATGATTATTTCATTAAAAATCACATAAGTTGGAGTTTCAATGTGTTGGAGTTTGTACCGATGGTGCTCGTTCGATGATTGGAAAATTATCAGGCGTGGTAACCAAAATTAAACAAGTGGCACCAAAATGCAAGTCTACGCACTGCATCATTCACCGTGAAGCTTTGGCCACAAAAAATATGCCAGTGAATTTAAAAGAGGCTTTAGATGAGTCGGTAAAGATGGTTAATTTTATCAAATGTCGAGCACTCAATTCGCGTTTATTTTCCATTTTATGAGGTGAAATGGGAAGTGCCCATGCTACACTTTTACTTCACACCGAAGTACGGTTGTTGTCACGTGGTAAAGTCCTCAGTCGATTGTTTGAGTTACGCGATGAAATTTATATGTTTTTGACCAATTCAAAATATTTGAACGGAGATAATTTGATTGATGAGCAATGGTTGTGTAGACTAGCATACCTTTCAGACTTTTTTTCAAGATTAAATGAATTAAATTTGAATTAGCAATTCTGTGTTCGACTTGTATCACAAAATAAGTGCGTTCAAGAGAAAATTGCAATTCATGCAACAGCAAATTGAAAAAAAAAAATGTTTACATGTTTCCTTCCCTCGGTAACTTTATCGAAGAAAATAATTTGTCAATAAAAGACGATGTGATGAGTGACATTAGAAAAAATCTAACATCAACTTTTGAGTTTTTACAAAATTATTTTCGTGAAGATCTCACAGCTTAAAACTGGATTCGAAGTCCTTTCGCATTCACAACGGGGGTTCCAGACGATGTGATTGCAAAAGAGTCTTTTATGCACCTTAGCAGTGACAGTGGATTGAAATTAAGATTTCAGAGCTCCAACTTGTTCACTTTTTGGCTATCTATTCGTAAAGATTACCCATAAGTTTCCTGCCAAGCAGTAAAATCTTTAATGCCATTTGAGACCACATATTTATGTGAAAAAGGATTTTCTGCAATGACTGCGATGAAAACCAAATATAGAGCTTTGCTGGACATTGAATCGGGTCTTCGCCTTGAACTGAAAAACATTGAGCCCGATATTACTTCTTTAGTTAATAATAAACAGGTTCAACCTTCTCACTAATTATATATTTTTTAAAGTGGTTATTATATTTTATGTATATGTTTAGCAATAAAAATATATCCCAAGTTACTTGTCTTTTATTACAAATGTTCTCCATCGCATTTTATTCCCCATTTCAAAATTTTTGATCTATCGGTACGTCATCAAATTGTTTACAACGTACAGGTACGGTACTATAAAAAGGTTGGGAACCCCTGCAATAGAGCATTTCTGCTTAATTTGTAAAAGCTTCTTTCTTTAATATCCACAAAAATATTTTTTCCAGAATTTTTCGGACCATAAGACTACCTTTTAACATAAAAAAACGACTTAAAATTGGAGTGCGTCTTGTTGTCCGATGGTAACATTAAAATAAAATGAATATTTTATTATATATAACATTTATTTATTATGTATATTATATACGCTTTATATACATTATTTATTATATATGTTTTTATCTTTATTAAGTAAGAAGTTGAACATATATATCTTTGTATACCTAACAAAATACAAAAGTTAATAATAAAAGTTAATAAATTCTTTAGTTAATAATAAACAGGCCCAACCTTCTCACTAATTATATATTTTAAAAGTGATTATTATATTTTATTTATATATTTAGCAATAAAAATATATCCCAAGTTACTTGTCTTTTATTACAAATGTTCTCCATTGCATTTTATTCCCCATTTCAAAATTTTTGATCTACCAGTACGTCATCAAATTGTTTACAACGTACAGATACGGTACTATAAAAAGGTTGGGAACCCCTGTTCTAAATGTTTAAAAATTTTCTTGGGATCTATTTAAATTTAACAAGCATCCTTTATGATTCTTTCATAAATGTGCATGCTTAGTGACAGCCAAAAAATGTATTTCTTCGTTCTTGGCACATTCTAGACAAGCAAGTTGCTAATTCTGGAACACCAAAGAAAAGTAAACACTCTTGTTAACTTTAGCAAAAGCATTTTATACTTACTTTCATGTAATTAAAGTATATCTTACTGTACTCTCCGAAATAAAATTTTGGGTTTTCCGCTTCCATCTGATTATAAGTGTAAATAAATATTCTGTAAGTGTTAACTGAAATTAATATTGCAAGAGAAACTCGTAGTTCTAATATATGATAGTAGATGGCAGCACTGCATAGAATTCTACCTACTATTCTCTACAGATGAGACTTCATTTAATTTTATCATGCCGTGTTACATATAGGTGTGTGTATACACGTATCTGTATGTGTATACGCATACATTTACTTTCAATTGAATATTGAATCCACAAAATCAGTGACAAAAATAGGAACATACAGCTTCTTAAAATCCATAATAAAAATAAAGAAGCTGTCTAAAGTTATGTCTGAGGGCGCAAAACAAGCACAAATCTTAAGAAGCTGAGCATTCCTGTTTTACATTATGTACAATTTTTCCTATTTTTATTATGAAATAAATAATTTATTAATTTTTTATTTATAAATCTGTTTCACATTCAGTATCGCTTTGGGTCTGTTACAGGCCCATTATAGAGCGCCTTGATTCAAAAACGCGTGATTCGCTGCATCTGTCGCCAATTAAAAATAATATATTATGAGGTCAAAATGTACCGTTAATTACTGTCTCAAAATGAGGCAGATGCAAATAAAGCTCTAGCTAATTTCGATTTTTCATGGTTTAGAATGTTTAGAACATTCAGCTGTCGGGGTTAACACTGAATTTTCAAAATGCATATTTTACATTCTTAGACTGAGAAATCCTAAACTTAATAAGCGAAAAGACTCAAAAAACTTATCTAAGCCTACCACCTGTTTTTTCTTAAGCATATAAAGGAGGTTCATTTCACATTGTTTAAAATGAATTGTGTTTATATATATATATATATATATATATATATATATATATATATATATATATATCTTTATATATATTTATATATATATATATATATATATTTATATATATATATATATATATATATTTATATATATATATATATATATATATATATATATATATATATATATATATATATATATATATATATATATATATATATATATAATTTATTCATATTTGTAACTTTCTCTATTATGTTTTTAAGACGCTTTAATTCTTTTTTTGTTACTCTTTCATTGTTTCTTTCAGATGTACAAAAAATTGAATAGACAGAAAGAGCAAGAGTGGTGTTCCGCTAATAGGAGTGGGCTGTAGATGACCAAGGGGGTTGTCCTCTAGAATGTATCTAAGAGAGTTATTTTCTCTAAAGTAAGAGTTATTTTTTCTAAGAGTTATTTTCTCTAAAAATATTATACCTACACATTTTCTCTAAAGTCATTTTATTAACTGAATTTTTTTATTAACATTGAGTTAAGTTTTATGTTATTTAGTAGATTTGCAGATAATGAGATGTTTGTGTTACTTTTGTTGAGGCTGGACTAAAAATGACACTATTATTTACATATAAATACTAGCTGAATACCCGTGCTTCGCTACGGAGTACATTCAAATTAAATACAACGGTCAATGTATGCAACTAATGCAAAAAAAAAAAAAAAAATTATAAATAAATCGTAGCGGATATTTTTATAGACAAAATAATGTAGAAGAAAATATTCAAATTAAATACAACGGTCAATGTATGCAATTAATTTGTATGTTTAACATCCATAAAACATGCAAATTTGAATTTTTCCATCTGAATTAGTCTAGTGGTTAAGTTTTATCTTTTACCGTATTTTAATATTTCTTTTGTCAATTTATTTCGTTGTTATGCATGTAACGCAAAATTATTTTAAAGTATCACAAAAAGAAAAGAAACCACGTGATCAGCATTTAATAAATTCTAAAAATTAATATTTAAAAATTCCCCAAAAATCAGAAAATAGAGGTAAAGATTCGAAAAAGATTTCATTTTGGAGAAATTTTTAGGATCTTTCTCATGATATAAATTTTATGACTCTCAGATTATTATTTTACATGCACGGCACTTTTACGGCAAACTTTAAAAAAAATTACAAAAACAGCTTAAAAATTTAATTTTAAAAAATCTAAGGAGAATTTTTCCAAAATATTTCTTAGTGCACCCCTACACTATCTATAAGAAGAATCGTCATGCAAAATTTCAGCCTTTTAGGTCCAGCGGTTTGGTCTGAGCGTAATCTGTCAATCCGTCAGTTACGGAACTATTTTATATATATAGATTGAGGCTGGTTAGACTACTCATCATAATAAATAAATCGATATATTTGTTACCTGTAGAGGAAATATTTGACTGTCATCTTAGGAGAATAATAGTATAAACATATTTATGTCAGGCTTGAAATCATTATTAAAATAAACATTTAAAAGAAGTAACTTCTTGAAAACAGGTATACCCAGTTTCTTAATATCCACAATGAAAATAAGGTGGCAACAAGTTTCGAACTAATGAATAGTTTTTCATCAGGCTGAGGAGCATTAGATGTGATTGTCTCTGTATAGAAAATCTCATTAGTGTGAATACACACATTAGTGCGTTAGTTGTGATATCCTCTATGGACTATTCACAAGCATACAGGATGGTTATAATTAAAGTTCCACTTTGAAATGGTCATAAAAGGAAAACTACTTGACCAAATGTTATCAAATTCGGTAATAGTTTAGAGAACGTCATGGGAATTTATTTTCCGCTCTCCCCCTAAAATAATAAAAAAAAAAAAAATCAAAAACCCACCACCAGGGGGGAAATGGCGCTGTATGCAATATTGTTAAACGAAATAAGACACATGAAGACATCGGTTTAAAATTTGTTTAATCGTTTCTGAAAAGTGTTACAAAGCATGTTCAATGTGGTGTCCACCATTTTCCGAAAAAAAGTTAAATCGCATTACTGCATTCTCAACAGTAGCTCTTAGCATATCAGGAGGAATGTTACGGACATGCCGGTGTATCGCATCTTTCAATTCCGCCAAATGCTTTAGATTATCACCATAAACAGTGCTTTTGAGATAACCCCATAGCCAGAAGTCACAGGGATTGAGGTCTGGTGACCGGGGTGGCCATTTTGTGGGGAAGTTTCGGCCTATAATCCGTTTATTCATGAAATGTTGTTTAAGTAACAGTGTGACACATGTGCCAATGTGCAGTGGGGCCCCGTCCTGCATAAAAATCGTGGTGTCTAAAATGCCACGTTGCTTTAGTTCAGGTATCACGAAACATCTTAACATTGACTCTAAGCGAGCTGCAGTCACAGTGCATGTAAAAGGTCTAGCTGTCGACTGCTCTTCAAAGAAAAATTGTCCAATTATGAAACTAGCTGTCATCGTTTGGTGTGGTAACACCAAACGATGACTTTAGGAGAATGCAATGGAACTGGGTAGATAACATGAGGGGTTTGTTTGGCCCAAATCCTGTAGTTATGGATGTTGACATCGCCATTTAGGTAAAAATGGGCCTCATCTGTCCATAAAATGTTCCATGGCCAATGTTCGTCCATTTCCATCCGAGCAAGGAATTCCAAAGCGAAAGATTCCCTTGCAGCAGGATCGTTACGTTTAAGTTCTTGAACATGTTTGATTTTGTATGGGTAGAACTGCAGCACTTTATGGACAATTTTGTACACCGTACTCCATGGTACGTCCATTCGACATGCGACAGCACGTACGCTACACGTACCGTGTGTGCTTTCCACTATTGCTTCCTCCACTGCTAATGCAACAGCCTCCTAGGTTTCAACAGAAGCAGGTTTCCTTCCTCTCCCAGGTGCAACAGATAACAAACCCATGGCTTTAAACTTTGCCATCATTTTCCTCAAACCATGTGGTGTCATTGGCCCTCGGTGTATTTCTCTTACTGAATGATACCTTTGCAAAGCACGCTGTTCATTTCTATAGCATTCATAATAACATTTAACGAGAAAAGCGCGGTCTTGCATGGTTAGAGACATTGTCGATTTGTAACAATGAGAACTCTGACAAACAGGCTCACTTTTATCTGGAAAATCAAATGACGTGCAAAGCGCATCTACATAAATCATTTGCTTCTTCCTGCCGTAAACCAATTACAAGCCATTGCGGTTTTGCATAAACCCACAAACAGTTTCGTTTTAGAAACGATTAATGACGTTTTAAACTGATATCTTCATGTCTTAGGGCTGAATTCAGGCTTCAAAATTCACAAATTAGCGATCTGTAAGTAAACGATTTCCAGAATGCGCACACTTTAAATGGTAATTTTGTTTAGGTCAATGTTTCTTAAGGGTGTACAAAATGTTAAACCCGTGTAAAAAAAGGTTAAGTTAGATTCTGACCCTTATTTTGTTTAATTAAATACAGCGCCATTTCCCCCCTGGTGGTGAGTTTTTCAACTTTTTTGGCGGAAAAGAAATTATCATGACCTCCTTTCAACTATTACCAAGTTTGATAACATTTGGTCCAGTAGTTTTCGTTTTATGACCATTTCAAAGTGGAACTTTAATTCTAACCACCCTGTATTTGTGAGTTGTATATTAGTTGAGTTCCACATTAATGTCTCTATAGAAACAATAACATGTAATGCATAAGCATTATGTGTGATTGTCTCTATGGACTATTAGCATCGTTTTTGTGAGTTGTATACTACTTGAGTTCCACGTTAATTGTCTCCATAGAGACAATCTCATCTAATGCAGTTCGCAAGCATTAAGTGCGATTGTCTACGGACAATCTACAAGCATTAGATGTGATTGTCTGTATGGACAATTTACAAGCATTAGGTGTGATTGCCTCAAAGGACTATGCACAAGCGTTAGGTGTAATTACCTCTATAGACTATTTATGCACAAGCATATTTGTAAGTTGCATATTAGTTGAGTTCCACGTTAATTCAGAGGAAATATTTTTTGCCGGAAGATAGAACTTTCTTAAGAATTTTAGATCAAAAATGTAATACCGAGCCGTTGATGAAGACATCATTAGATAGTAACAGGTAGTGAGTACTTTCCCTGAAAATCACTTTTATGTATTATCTCTCCACCTTTTGTTAGGGAGTGGTTGGGCTGACTCTAAGCTTGCATTTAGTAATTTCCCCTTAAAAAGATGATATACACAATCGTTAAGGAATAAAGTACCACAAACTGATAGTATGTACTTGCCCCATAAGTCCCCCTTAAAGATAATTTCCTCCCTTTTGTAGTGGAGGGATGGAGCTGACTAGGTTTGATTTAAAGAATTTTCCCTTAAAAGAATGGTATACCAAGTCGTTAAGAAAGCAACTACCAGTAGCCGATAATATGTATTTGCCCTATAAGTCACTTTCTGAGATCATCCCCCCCCCCCTCCTTTTTCAATGGAATAGGCCAGCTGACTCTAGGTTTGAATGTAGGAATTTTCCCTAAAAGATGTTATACCCAATTGTCAAGGAAGAAACAACTAGTAACCAATACTATGTAACTCGCTCCATAAGTCCCTCATAAAGATTATTTCCCCCTTTTGCAGAGGAATGGTGCAGCTGACTCTAGGTTTGCATTTAAAACTTTTCCCTAAAAGGTGTTGAGGAAGAAACTACTAGTGACCACTACGACGCACTTGCTCCATAAGTCACATTTAAAGATTAACTTCCTTTTGTAGTGAAGTGGTGGTGCTGACTCTAGGTTTGTATCTAACAATTTTCGCTAAAAGGTGTTATACGCAATCGTCAAGGAAGAAACTACGTACTTGCCTAAAAGAGACACTTTTAGGGATTATTCCCCCTCCGCAGCTTCTCTTTTTACCATGTTTTTATTAACTTGCTTTCTTGTTTGTGTGTTTGTGTGTGGGTTTGTCAAGTACAAATCTTGCAATCGATTTTGATCTAACTTCCCGACTAGATAGGCATTTGAAACTTTTAGAATAGCTCAGAACAAGATGACAATGCATTTTTTTAAATACTTTCAACCATCTTTAAGCAGAATTAAATTAATTTTCAGTTATTTTCAGTTAATTTTGTTTTGTAGACTGGTGCAGCTGTGTATTGTCCGGAACGTTTTGTAGACTGGTACAGCCATCTATTGACCGGAACGGGAGCGAAAAGTTATATGCAAGTTAACTTCCAATTAACTTCATTTTCTTTCAAGTTGATGGGATAATTCATCAAAAATTTTTTTAAAAAGTATTTATTAATACATAGAATTGTCAAGTTTATATGATTCAACAGAAAATTTAAAAACATGGTATATAAAAAGTTCTTTTTATCTTGTAATTATTACCAATAAAATGGTAAATAGCGTTTTTCTCTTTAGCCCTTGAACGTCCTGTTATAATTTCTCCCTGATTTCCAGTGGATTCCAAAAATTATTGGTCTTTCCATTTTATTTTGGGGTGTGAAAGTACGTCCATCCCCGTCGAACACGAAAGGGGGGGGGGGGGAATGTCTTCGAATGTTTTTCGCAGCTGTGATCTCGGTGACCTCGACAGACGATAAAAATACTGGGGAAGGAGGGGGGTGTCCATTTGTAGGTTCATTTACGGTGTTCTTTTTTCGTGGGCCGCCCCCGCATCAAGTTCTCGGAATTAGAATAAACAAGCAGGAGAAATCCGAAGTTGCGGGTCTGTCATTGCCGCTATTTGTTCGGGAAGTGACACGCGAAGGAATGTTTTTTGTGGGGTGGATATGGAAGAGATGTCAGTCGTTCGGGTCGTTTGCTTTTTGAAGAGTGTATGGAGCAGGGACGGAATATTTCTGTGATGGGTCTGTGGAGTGTAATTTACGGAACAGTAGACGTTACGCATTCCTCAGAAAAATGCGGTTTTGTATTATTGTTAGTATTGTAGTTTGGTAATCTAGTCTGTTAGTGTTGTTAGATTGGCATTGTTGTTGATTTTATATTGGTTGTTATTGGTTGGTTGGTTGGTTGGTTGAGAGCGGGAAGGTCATTTTTTGCTACACGAGGGCTAATTAGACAGAGCCTACTATTTGAGGGGACTCACGACTCTTAAGTCGAGGAAATAAGACTATTTTCATACTTTTTGACTCTTTGTATCTATTTCAATTTACTCCCAATTTTTCCAAATTTTATGTATATGATCAATTGATATATTTATTTTAATAAACAAATTTTCAACTCTCCAAATAATGTTAAATAATATTTTTTAAAAATGCTTTAGATATACCTTGTTTTTTAAGCATTTTTATTGTATACTGGCTTGCGCGCAGAACTACGAAATTAATTTTACACTTAAATGTATAATTCCTGTTTTATATTTAAAATAAATAATTCAAAATACAATTGAACATAAAACATTCAACACTAAAATATTTTTTCAATTTTTTTAAAACTGCTCAAAATATACTTAAAATTTCCTTTAATTTTTGCATTAATTTACCCCTGAAAAAATAACAAAATGTGCAGTGATTGCAATAACTCTAGTTCAGACGCAATAAAATAACATTATTATGCAGTGATAAAAATTTCATGGAATTATGTTTCATAGTTTTTGAGATATCAGTTGCGGAATGATAGAAAATTACATTTTGAGAAAAATGAGTTTAAAATTTTTCTTACAATAAACTTGATCAGTAATTAAATATTTAGAATATCAATATCTCCGTAACTAAGCGGAGTGTTTTCATGCGGTTTGCTTTATTTTATTCAGAAATGATCAGGCTTTAACGTATATTTTTTTCCAAAAATCTAATGTTTTAGAGATTTAAGGGTAGTGAGTCCCCTTAAATCTGATTCTAAACGGCTACAAACTAAGAGTGCGGCTCAAACCAACAGACTCATGGTACCGAATGCCCAAGCTATTCGGATATCGTCCGGCCTGGTTGTTATTGCTATGATACTAGAGGATTTGTTAACATAGGCGTATCGTCGGGGGGGGGGGGCACGTGTCCCTCCAACTTAACTTGAAATAAATTAAAACGCTAATAGATGTTCAGTTAAAAGCGGAAAATTGTAGAAAACTTTAAAGAAAGTTAGTTTATTCCACTTTTTCAAACTGAAATTGAATATACCGATTATGTCTTTAGCCTTCACAGAGTTTTTAACAATGCTATGATCCATAACAAAAATTCTATGCTATATTTTTTTTTCTCATTTTATTTATATTACATTTATTTTTTTCATTGAATAACTTTTAAATACTACTCAAACATCAATTCTATTGTTATTCAATTTTTAAAAAAAACATAATATTTCATGGACCGTCCCGCAGTCAATGCGCTGAGGAGAGCTCTCACTGAATTCAGTTCGTGCCCCCTCAAAAGTTAGAAGCACGCTACGCCTATGTTTGTAAATGATGTGTATAAATGTACGTTTGAAGAGCGTGTGGAACAGTACGGAATATTTCTGTAACAGACGTTCGCAATCCTTAGCAGACGTTATGCATTCCTCAAAGAAATGCTGTCTTGAATTATTGTTAGAATTAGTCTTATTTGATAATCTTGTCTGTTAGTAATGTTAGTCTGGCATTATTGTTGGTATTACAGTAGAATCTCGATAGATCGTTTTCCGAATCATCGTATTCCCGTATGTGTCGTTTATTTCACCCTGTCCCGACGATCATATTGCTTTGCTATGTGAACGCATCTATCGTTTTACCGCATTTAGCGTTCAGTTCAGTCGGTCCCTTGAAAAACGATATCGAGATTCCACTGTATATTGGTTGTTACTGGTACGAGATTGGATGGTTTGTTAATGATGTGCATAAATGTATGTTTGAAGAGTTCATGGGACAGGACGGAGTGATCGGTCTGTGTTTTGTAATTTACGGAGCTGTAGACGTTACGCATTCCTCAGAGAAATACAGTCTTGTACTACTGTTAGTATAGTAGTTTGGAAATTTGATCTACTAATATTGTTAGTCTGGTACTATTGTTATCGTTGTATTGGATGTTATTGGTATGATAGTGGATGATTTGTTAATGATGTCTATGAATGTAAGTTTGAAGAGTGCATGGAACAGGAGTGATCGGTCTGTGTTTTGTAATTTACGGGGCTGTAGACGTTACGCATTCCTCAGAGAAATACAGTCTTGTACTACTGTTAGTATAGTAGTTTGGAAATTTGATCTACTAATATTGTTAGTCTGGTACTATTGTTGTCGTTGTATTGGATGTTATTGGTATGATAGTGGATGATTTTTTAATGATGTCTATGAATGTAAGTTTGAAGAGTGCATGGAACAGGAGTGATCGGTCTGTGTTTTGTAATTTACGGGGCTGTAGACATTACGCATTCCTCAGAGAAATACAGTTTTGTGCTACTGTTAGTATAGTAGTTTGTAAATTTGGTCTACTAGTATTGTTAGTCTGGTACTATTGTTGTTGTATTGTATGTTATTCGTATGATAGTGGATGATTTGTTAATGATGTCTGTGAATGTATGTTTGAAGAGTGCATGGAATAGTACGGAATACTGCTGTGTTATGTCGGTAGAATGTAATTTATGGAACAGCAGACGTTACGCATTCTTCAGAGAAATGCGGTCATGCACATATTAGTCTTTTAGTTTCGTAATCTGGTCTGTTAGTATTGTTAGTCTGGTATTATTGGTATCATATTGGTTGTTATCCGCATTTAGACATTGTGGGCCCCTGGGGTGAGGTACTGGAAGCCCCCCCCCCCCGTCATATTAGATTGGGCGTAATTCGCTTGATAAATGTTCATTTTAATATACCTACAATATCTTTATATTTTCTCATTTTCATAGATATGTAATTATGTGCAGTACGATCACATCACCTATTGCTGCTGCTTTTATTTTTTGTTTGTTATTTGTTGACTTCACTCATTGCTACTTCTCTGGTCATTAAAAAGACGAATAACTGCTAGTGTCAAGTTACTTTTCCTTCACTCTATTTTTAAAAAGTAAAGAAGAAGTTAAAGGCAAAATTAAATTTATTCTTACAAAGTTAAGATTAATTAAAATTTAAGCATTTGCTTTGCGTAATTTGTTAGGAATAAATTTTTCTAAAACATCGGTAAACTGTAAGTCCTTTAGAATACCATTTTCAATTGCCATGAGAGCAAGTTTTCCAAATCTTTCTTGTGCCATTGTGCTTTGCACTTGACATTCAGAAATTGAGAAAAATTGCAACTATATATTTTGTTAGTACAGAGTAATAGTGTAAATGATACTTTTTGCTAGTAAAGGGGAAAAAACTGAAAAGGAAATTTCCACCAGCATACAGAAATATTATTAAATATATACTACATTAGATTCGGGTTATATTGTAAATGAAATATTCCTCTAAAATGGGGAAATAATGAAAAAGAAATATTTCATCAGTGAAATATTCTAAATGATATATTTATCTAGTAGAGAGAAGTATTGTAAATGAAACACTTGTCTAGAATAAGGAATGATTGAAAAGGAGATATTTCCTTACTATAGAGAAGTATTGTAAATGATATATTACGCTAGTATAGGACAACATTGTGAATGAAAGTTTTCTCTAGAATAGGAAAATATTGTAAAGGAAATTTTCGCCAGCATAAACAAATATAGTTAAATCTATACTTCATTAGATTCGGGTAAAAGTATTGTAAATGAAATATTGCTATAAAGTGGGGAATAATGGAAAAGAAATATTTCATCAGTGAAATGTTCTAAATGTTATATTTATCTAGTAGACAGTAATATTGTAAATGAAATACTTGTGTAGAATAAGGAATGATTGAAAAGGAGATATTTCCTTAGTATAAACAAGTATTGTAAACGAGATATTACGCTAGTATAGGACAACATTGTGAATGAAAGTTTTCTCTAGAATAGGAAAATATTGAGAAGGAGATAATTCATGCACGCAGAGAAGTATTGCACAAGAATTATTCCTCTATTATTGGAAGATATTTTAAAGGAAATGTTTTGCTTGAGTGAGAAAATACTGTCAAGGAAATATTTCACCAATATAGATAAATACTGCAAATGCAATATTAACCAGTACTGGCAAATATTGCTAAGGTAATATTTCACGAATTTTTAATTATATTTGTCTTCTATATTGGTTAATATTTTAATTTATTAGAAGATTGCAAATACTTCGATCAGCAGCTAGCAATAATTGTCTATATTTCGCTAATTCATCGGGGCAATTTGATGCCAGCAAATATTATCAAAACTACATATAAATACTATCAAATTCCTAATATTTAGCCAGTGATTTTCAATTAATAGCCTGATATTGGTTTAGTATTGGAATCTATTTACACCTGGTGGTAATTAGAAAAAACCTATACCAAACCTTTAACACATAAAAAGCAAATGGAGAGGAAAAGTGTTTATGAACAAAAAGGTCTTTTTTGTAAACTATATAACTAGAAAAGCTATGGATGTTCTTTGATCGTCTATGTAAATTTCTGTTCTAAAAAAGCTAGTTCTACAAAAAAAAAAACTATATTTTCTGTTATGCTTATATATGGAGAATATCTACTCAGCTTCATAATGACTACATTATTTATACATTCATTGCATTACTTTTTATTGATCCTGCTGTTAAATTGTACTGATATCCCTCTTATTCAAAGGCTCCAATCTCGTACAGTTTAAAACTTTTTTAAAATTTTAATGAAATATTTTATATCTGTCGACAATACATGCAATGCAGGCTTTTAAAACCTAACGTCAGGGTTCCAAATAGGCTTTGCTTAGATATGACCAGCGCAAGTTTATACCAAAAATTACAACCTTTTTCCAAGAAATTACAACCTTTTTGCAGCTCATACGGTTCCTGTTATTTGCTTTAAAAAATAAGGCTATATTCTTATATTTCTTCTTCTTCTTCGTTAGCACTACAGTCTGCTACAGGCCAAGGCTGTCTCGCCAATTTTTCCCCACCTAGCTCCATCCCGTGCAATGGCCTTCCATCGGTTCACTCCAATTGTTCTTAGGTCTTTTTCTACCTGATCCAACCATCTGGTTGGGGGTCTTCCTCTTCGTCGCCTTCCCTCCAAATTTGAAAAGGTGCCTTCTTTTGTGGGAAACGTGTCATCATATTTGAATATGTGGCCTAGCCGACTAATGCGAGATGCGAGATGCTTTTGTTACCTTTAAGATGCAGGGTTCGCCATACTTTTTATATATTTCGTGATTATAGGCGATTCTCCAAACGTTGTTTTGCATAATTGGTCCAAAAATCCTCCTCAAAATTTTTCTTTCAAAAATCAATAAATGATCTTCTTCTGCCCTGTTCAGGGCCCAGCATTTACTCCCGTATAAGACAACAGGTCTTATCAGGGTCTTATAAAGACTTATTTTTGTTTTGATGCTGATGAATTTGGATTTTAGTTGGTTTCTAAGGTCATAGAAACATATATTAGCCATGGCTAGTCTGCTTTTAATTTCAATTTTTAGGTCATTGCAGCTTGAGATCATTGTGCCCAGGTATTTACGGGTAAACTGCTTTACATTCTCAAATGTGTAGTTATTGATCTCCAGAGGGGCTGTATCTATTTTTTTATTTGTTGCAATCATAAATTTAGTTTTATCCTCATTGATGGTTAGACCCATCTTTCCCACTGCATTCTCAAGTGAAACGACAGCCTCAACGACAGCTTGACTAGTTCACCCAATTATATCAATATCATCGGCAAAAGCAAGCAATTGGATTGTTATCTGTAGGAATTCTTATATTTACGAGATCCAAATACATTCCTAGGGCGCCTTACCTGTATTAGCCCTTTCCACTATTAAGAAAATAATCTAAAATTAGAAGTACTTATAATACAAAGTATGCCATTATCACTGCTGCACTGCTGAATATGCGTTCCTTGAACTAACATATAAACTCAAAGGCTAAGAAATCAGAAGCTAAGTATATGGTATTTAAGTGGGGCTAGCTGTCGAAGTAGATTCGCAGTTGAAGAAGTAGGAGGAGAAAACTTATTCTCTTCCCGTCTTGTTTACTTTAAATAGCCAATAACTTCCACAGAGTTTTAACACTTCTACCCTAACTTTGGGTATGTATATCTTGAAGTGGCACTCTAAATAATTTAATTCAAACATAGTTCTTACATAAAAACAATGTTTATTTAAATATTTACATATGTCAATTTGCTTTTCAACATAAAGCATACGTACTACTAGTACGAGATATATATAGCATTCATGCAAGGGAAATACAATTCAATATATTCACTTGTATAAGTACTCATTCAAGAAAAATACACTTTGCAATGCTCACAGATACTTTGAAAATCAACCAGCAGTGCTGCCACGTAAACTTTGGGCCTGACAAGAACTCGCGTAGGTTTGAAGCAACCTAGCTATGCCTCCAGCGGCTGCTCGTAAAACTCAACTATTATTAAACCAGACTCTATAAGCCTAGCTCCAGCTCGATACTTCTTTTCGTCAGCTCTACTCCTTCTTTCACTTCCTCAACACTTCGTCGACCCTTCGTAGCTCCTTCCTCTTTTTAAACGCGCATGCCGCAATTAGCATATCTTAAGCGGATTCTTTAACTTTATTCACCTAAAAGTTCGATTATTGTGAATCGAATATTATGTAAACCTTACACTTCCTATTTGAACGCATGATCTCTGGATTTATTTAAATTAAGTGTCAATCACGTCATAGTGACAGAACGAAGTCAAGCAAAAAGAACCGAGAAAGAAATCCGAAAAGAAAACTCGCAGGGCAGCAAAAAGAAATAAAGCCAAGACCACACAAAGATCTTATTGATCAATTAACAAATTACCCGTTCGTCTTCAAAATCCCGGATCTGGGTGCGAAAAATACCTACATGATCTCAAAAGCGTTTGCACGCGTGTTCTCTGGGGCGTTTGCTGATAAAAACATCAACAAATTTGTTTATTGTTGTCAACGGTCACTGACGCTCATATATCAAGCAGTTTTCAATGCGCCCACGAAAAGACGTGAGAGCTGTGAATGGAGAAAGGCAAAAAATCATAACTGTTTACACCTATCCATTACACCTTGGCGACGTTTCCCCCTTCCCATTCAACAAAATGGGCCCAGTTACGCCAGAATGGATCCAACTCATGACACCACAAGATAGGGATTGCAGAACCGGGCTGAATATTCAGAAACGGGTTTCGGTTCTCAAGTTTTCCCTTTTTACCCGGGTTTGAATAAATTCATTAGCTAAAAAACATTTTCTCTAATTATTAATGAAAAACTTTATTTACGATCTCAAATTGTTTAGTTTATTGCGTAAGTAAAAATACATTTAATTTTGATTCATTTTAATTTAAGGGGATGGTGGGCTTTCAAATTACCAAAAATCGAATAACAATCGGAATTTTTTTTGGTGTATTAATATTTAAAAATATGTAAATACTAGCGGAAAACCCACACTTTGCTACGGAGTACATTCAAATTAAATTCAACGGTCAATGTATGCAATTATTGCCAAAAAAATTAAGTAAATAAATAAATATATATATATATTTATGATAAATACGACGATCAATGTATACAATTGATGTAAAAATAAAACAAGAAAATATATTTATAAACTAATCGTAAGGGATATTTTTAAAGACAAAATAATGTAGAAGAAAATATTCAAATTAAATCTAATAGGACATACTAAAGAATATACTACAGTTTGAGGAACATATCTTTTACTGTATTGTAATATTTTTTTGGATAATGTCCAATCGTCTGTCGCATTAGATTTTTAAAAAAAAATTGTCATCACGTGACGTCATCACATTTTTTTTGTTATCACGTGACGATAAATTTATTTTAAGTACCAGAAAAAGAAATCACGTGATCAGCATTTAAAAATTAAATTCTAAAAATTAATCTTTTAAAATTTCTCAAAAATCAGAAAATAGAGGTAAAGATTCAAAAAAATTTTCATTTTAAAGGAATTTTTAGGATCTTTCTCGTGATATAAATTTTATAATCCTCAAATTATTATTTTAAATGCAAACTTAAAAAAATTTACTAAAACAGCTTAAAAATTTAATTTTAAAAAATCTCAAGAAGAATTTTTCAAAAATCTTTCTTAGTGCACCCCTCCACCATAAGAAGAATCGCCATGCAAAATTTCAGCCCTTTAGGCCCAGCGGTTTGGTCTGTGCGTTGTATGTCAGTCAGTCAGTCAGTTACGCAACTGTTTTATATATATAGATCAGAATAAAATGCATTTAAAATATATAGTGAAAAGTAAAATGAAAAACTTGGTGGCCTTAGAAAAGTAAGTATTAAAGGTAGGTGAAAAATCATCTTTTAAATGGCTTTTTCTCAAAATGAGTCATTTCCAGATTTGCAAGTCTTTGAAATGCTCCTTGCTTCAAAATTTTTGACGAAATTTTATAAAATTTACGATAAAGACTCCTCCAATTCATTAAAATAAAGTTCTGTATCCATGTCAGGTTTCTACATAATTCATATTAGCAAAGTTTAATTTAGGAAAGTACAAAAATTTCACGAAAATTCAGAGTACAAGCATGAAAATATTTCCTAAAAATTAACTATTCAACGAAAGCACAAAGCAATACATAACTGTGTACAAATTGCATTTATAAGCAATATAAATGCAATATTAAGGGGGGAAGTTAAAAATTGGATGGCAAGGAGCATTTAAATAAAATATTCATTTCAATTTTTAGTATATAACTTTTTTTATAAATATTTATAAATTTTATAAGGTGTTTAATATGGTTATACTTTAGTGAATATATATGCAAAATTTCATATCTATGAGGTAAAAATTTAAAAAATCACTTTGTAAAGTCCACCATTCCCTTAAGTTAATTTAAGGAAATTCGTTCCAAAATCCGAAATTACTGAATTCTTTGTGAAGTTTTTATTTTCATTTTCAATTGGCCATTACATTAGATATTCACTCTTTATGACTAGATTGCATGATTTTCAGTAATAAAAAATGCAATCTATGTTTGCTGTTTATAACTTCAATAAATAAATTTCTTTTGAAGATTTCAAGTTTTTTTTTCAATTTGCCACTACATTAGAAATTCGTTCTTTAAGACTAGATTGCAGGATTTTAAATAATACTAAATTAAATCTATTTTTACAGTTTATAACTGCAGTAAATAAAATTTCTTTTGAAAATTTTATATGAAATAAATCAATAAAAGCAAATAACACTCGATGACATATCTTTTGACATCAGGAGGGGATTGACTTCTGAGATAGTCGAGGAGTATCTAGTAGTTAATACTATGGATCCGCTTAAGACAAAGGGTTCCAAAGATCTAGATAGTGAGAAATTGTTAAGCATGGTAAAACTTTTTAACTCCAGTAAAATGTTGATTCTTAAAACTAAAATTTACTACTTTCAAATACCCGGTTCTACAACCATTGGAAATGGGTTTTCGGTTCCAATAATTACCCCGGGTACATGATACCCGGTTCTGCAATCCATACGACAAGAGAATGCGTGTTACCTAAGTAAATGCGTGCTATTTGAACGATCTGTTTCACGATATTTCAGGAAAAGAAAGGAGGGTCTGCGAAAATTCATATTTCTGTGTTTGCTGTGTAAAGGGTGTCAAGTCCAAAATCGTAGTTTTGAGAAAGACGGTATTTAAAACTAACATGTTTGTGATTTGTTTCACATATCCCAAATTTTCACTGATGAATAAAAATATTTCGGAATGGAATAGGACTTGCAGTAGCCCTTGATTTTGATGGAATAGGACTTAGCTTCTGTACCCTGCAGTAGACCTTGATTTTGAATATATGCTTGGTTTGACAACTCATTTTAGCCCATTTTGGACTTAACATCCCAAATTTTCACTGATGAAAAAAAATATTTAGGAGTGGAATTGGACTTAGCTTTCTGTACCCTGCAGTAGCCCTTGATTTTTCCAACATGCCTGGTTTGATAACTCATTATAGCCCATTTTAGATTTAACACCCTTTACACAGCTGACACAGATTTTTCTCTGCATTAAGGCAGTAATGTAAATGATATATTACTAGAATAATAGGTAAGAGTGTGAATGAAATGCTTTATAGGACAGCAAAATAATGAGAAGAAAATACGTCACCAGTGTAGAGAAATACTGCCGAGAAAATATTTTAATATTATGGGAAATATTACGATAGAAGTATTTACCCATAAGAAAGGAATTATTTCAACAATATTGGTAAGTTCTGAAAATGATATGTCTCGCTTTTATCAATGTTATTGGCGATGTTACTGAGGAAGTATTTCAACTTAAATAAGGAAATATTTCATTATTAGAGATAAGTACTGAAAATAAAATATTTTGCTTATACTAGGAAACATATTAAATATCATATTAACATATTTAAATATTACTAAAAATCTATCAGAAAGAAATACTACGATATTATTCTTTTTAATACGCTTCTAAGTTTATTATTGATCTATATTTAAGTAAAATTTATTTACCTTGAAAATGGTTGAAATATAATAACAAAGCGATTTCTGATTCATTTATTTCGGATAATAGCTTCAATTATCCCAATTGCTTCAATTATCCTTCCATCCTATTCAATTATTTTGGATAATTGCTTGCAATTTTATGAAATAACAAAAGTGTCGGAATATTAAGATTTAGTAAAGAAAAGATTGTAAATTACATAGAAAATTATATTGTTTTAAGTATATGATGTACAATTTAACGTAAGTAATAAATTCATTATTCACGTATTTATTTTTATAAGGAGAAAACATTACCCATATTTTTCATAGATAAGTTTATCAGTCTGTTAAACACCATTTAAATATCTGTCGGAATTAATTAGAAAATATTTCTCATATCATTTATCAGTTCATTCCTTCGTTTGACAAGTACATTCTTATTGAAATTACAACGTGTACGTTCACTAAAGAAAATATCAATAATATAGCTTATTGAGACTTTGAATATTTTGTATAACAATGCAATTTCAATTTGAAAAATATCTAAGTTTAATAGGGAAAGTATTACTTTTAAGTCTACAATTATGTTGTTTAGTTTTCCCAGAATTGATATTTTATCACTAGCAGTAGATTTTCCTAAAAACTAAAACAAAATAATTACAAGATAAAAAGACTTTTTATATACCATGTTTTTAAATTTTTTGTTGAATCATATAAACTTGACAATTCTATGTATTAATAAATACTTTTTAAATTTTTTTTGATGAATTATCCCATCAACTTGAAAGAAAATGAAGTTAATTGGAAGTTAACTTGCATTTGACTTGTTTGACTTGTTGCATTTGACTAGTTCCCTTTCCGGCCAATAGATGGCTGCACCAGTGTACAAAACAAAATTAACTGAAAATAACTGAAAATTAATTTAATTCTGCTTAAAGATGGCTAAAAGTATTAAAAAAATGCATTGTCATCTTGTTCTGAGCTATTCTAAAAGTTTCAAATGTCTAACTAGTTGGGAAGTTAGTTAAAAATCGATTGCAAGATTTATACTAATCAAACACACACACAAACAAACACACAAGAAAGCAAGTTAATAAAAACGGGGTAAAAATACACATTGAGGACATATTGTGGGCTTTATTGTGGACTCTCTTCCCATAATGTGGACCGTTTAGGTATCCCCTTCAGCATGCTTGCAGAAGATCGGGATACTGCTGCCTCGTTTTTGCTCACACGACAGAGCCTCATGGACCTGGTCTAGCAATTTCTAGTTCAGGGGGCTTAGCAACAACAACAACATATTTTTATTGGGTTAGATAGTAAATAAATATCTATGACCGTTTTATAAAAAGTGTAACGACACATGTGAGGCCCTCCCACGTCATGGGGCTGGACTCAATTTTAAGTGGAAAAAGCCTCCCTAAATGCGACCACTTTAAGAAAGATTGACAGGGTCGTTAACAAGTCGTTAAAGAAGTCAGTAACTGGCAATTCAATTTAAGGTAAACTAATGACAGCCACCGCAGCTCCCTGCGACACCAGATGTGCGGACACACAAGTGGACTGGAAAACCACAGATTCGTTTTCCCACGGTAAGGTTGAATGCAGTAGAATTTTCTAGAACTTCCTAAAAGAGGAGATATAAAAAGAAGAAAGAACGGAAGGGAGAGATCGCTATGAACTGAGAGATTGCTATGAACTGAGAAGTCACTATGAGCTAAGAATGGAGAAGAGAGAATGATTGAGACGTGCTTGCTGTCTCTATGCAGGACTTTAGATTGAAGTGAGTTATGAATTTCTTTTTCTCTGGTTTTCGAGTGCTGATTGTGCGGATCGAGGAACGATTGTATCATAGCTGCTGTATATAGATATATGAATAAATAAGAGATCTGTATACATGTAAGGAGAGAGTAGTTTATGTGTCTATGAAGACCATAAGCGAGCCACCTAACCACCAGGCCACGACAACACAGTTTTAGTTTTTCCGCAAATCATTATAATCTAATCACAATCTAACTTACGATGTGGGTGTTCAGTTCAAGATTTTTTTTTGCATCCCTTTATAGAATTATCACAAGTGTTTCCTATTAGTGGGAATTTGAGAAAAGAAATTAAGAGTTTTAAACCCCAACTGTTTCTTCGTTCGGACAGTGAGCTATAAAAAATTATCTTTGAAAAAGGGGGTAGTCCAAATACTAACCTTTTTAAAAAAGAAAAAGTCCTTTTTTTTCACATGATGGAAAAGAAATTTTCAAAAAAAAAAAATATGCCGAGGAAATTGAAAGACTAATAATACATAACGAGCTTAGAGTCTTAAAAAAAAAAGAAAAAAAGAAGATGCAGTCCAAAATCTATTGCTATTTTTAATTCACCAATTATCAACAAAGACTTACAACAGTTAAAATTGTAAAGCCTTATTGTCGCAACATTACACCAAAAACTTGATTAACAGAAGGTACCTATTCTGTGAAAACTGGAGTTTACATTATTATTATTTTTAGAAATATTATTACTAAATTATCCAAAATACCGAATATCAAAGTATAAAACTTTATTCTGATGCATGATATAAGGTATATAATGAGAAATTGACCATAAAAAGGAATCACTATCATTATCAAATGTAGTATATTAAATGAATTTTGAAACTACCGAAGGTTTCTCGGTTGTTAGTTTTGCAAAATTTTAGAGTTATTCAGCACAACTTTATTCAATGAAAAATAAATGCCTAATCATTGACAATCGGCAGTGTTTTTGCGATTCTTTCTTACAAGTCGACTAGGTATGAACCAAATTGAATGAAAATGCTCGTAATAACCAAAGAGAGATGAGTGTGACAAAAATTTTAGAGCAAACATAGAGGGGTTTTTCAACATTTAATCGTAAAAAATACATTTGGCCCAAGTAGAAGTTAGGGTCGTAAGAGACAGCGAAAGTTGGAAATTCTGTGAATATCTCTAGATCCCAGCCCTGATTCTTAATAATGTTTACAATATCTAATGTGAATGAAAAAGTAATACTACTCTATGCAACCCGACAATTTGTTTATAAATTTAAAATTTCAATGTCAAAAATAACTACAAAATTTAATAAATTATGTGTTCTGCCATAAATATAGACTAGTTGTGATACAAGTGTTTTGTATCTCTGATTCATGTTGTTAACACAAAGTTAGAGAGAGCGAAATAACACCATGTATTTCAACAACAATTTCTTCTAAAAAAATTTTTTTTGTTAATTTTTTTTTGCAAATTTTATGTTAAATATTTTTAACATAAAATTTGATTATTTAATAAAAAATACTTCTGATATTTCTAGATAATATATTGATGTGTATATTTAAAGCTTTTATAGAAATTATTGTTTTGAAAAATATATTTATAAATCAAATTTTATTTAAAAGTGTTTCAGAGAAATTTTAATGTGTTAGCATAAAATAATTGATCGTTAATAAAGTTTAAAAAAAAAATCGAAAAATTATTATATTTTGCTAACAATTTCTTCTAAAAAATTAGATTTTTTTGTCAATTCTTTTGTAAAGGTTAATAAAAAGTATTTTATTAATATACTGAGAAAAGCAATATCACGAGGGAAAAAAAATTAAATGCATCCATAAGACAAAATAAAATATTTTTGGTATAAAATTTGATTATTTAATAAAAAAATACTTCAGATTTTTTAGAAAATATATTAATGTGTATATTTAAAGCACTTTTTAAAAAAAAAAATTATGTTTTTAAAAAACTTATTCATAAAATAAATTTTGTTTAAAAATGTTTTCAAAATTTTTTTCGAAAAATTATTATATAATAGAAACAATTTCTTCTAAAAATTTAGATTTTTTTTGTTAGATTGTTTTCAAAGGTTAACAGAAACTATTATATTAATATACTGAGAAGAACAGTATCACGAAGAAATAAATTTAATACACCCATAAGACAAAAATAAAAATTTTTTGCATAAAATTTGATTAGTTAATAAAAAAATACTTCAGATATTTTTAGAAAAATATTGATATGTATATTTAAAGCTTTTTTTTAGAAATTTATGTTTTAAAAAATTATTCCTAAAATAAATTTTGATTAAAATTTTTTTTAATATATATATATATATATATATATATATATATATATATATATATATATAATATATATATATATATATATATATATATATACATACATACATATATATATATATATATATATATATATATATACATATATACATATATATATATATATATATCACGTCGCTCAGTCGCGTTTCCTCCGGGTTTTACACAATCTGCTCAGAATCAGATCACATAACAAAAAAGTGCTTGGTGCGTTTCTGCTTGTCCAAAACCGTGTTACCTTTCTGTGTTCCCTAATCCCTTCCCTTGGTGGCAAATTGTGTCTTTGTCACGACGAGGGAGGTAGTCAAGAGGTCAACTCGCGCACGCCCACGCTCACATTCAAATTGCCTGACACGGCAAATCGTGCACAAAGGCATGAAAATGTGCGCCGGCCCCACAAAAGGCTGGCACGAGTTTACAGGGAAAGGGAATTTGAACTTCCTCAGTTTTTTTTTATAACTTTAAACTGGCAAACACAATTTTCGTTTTATTTGTCTCTAAGCCACAATTTACTGACCCAACTGTTTGAGGCAACTTGCATGTTTTCAGGGGGAAAACAAAATTTTCATTTTTCATGACAAAATTGTCGGGTATACGTGTAGAGCGAGGGATGAAAAAACATTAAATACTTAACTTCTGGTTATCTTTAAGGGGACAGTGGACCTTCAAACCTAACTTTTTTTGTTTTGGATGGATTTGCTTGTAATTTGAATATGTGATTAGTATCATAGATATGTAAAAGTGGTTAAAATTTATATATTAAATATTAATAATTCATGAATTATTAATTATTAATTGTATCAAAAATTGGCCTAATTAAAAATGTTCCATGCGCATTTCTTTTGCATATAATATGGTAATTTTTATTTACAGGATACCTTATAGAACTAACAATGAAACTTATCGCTTATTTTAAGCATTCATAAAAAATATAAAGAGAAAAAAAATAATAGTGAAAACACCCTTTTTATTACGCTAAAAACATATAAATCATCTTTTCAAGTACAAAATTTAGAAATTCTGAGCTACGAAGCATAATTATGTTCAATAAGATTCATTTGATATACAATTAAGTGTATAAAACTTAAATTTCAAAGCAATGCGATAATTATAAATACGCCTGGACAGTTTGAATATTCTTATGACATGAAAATTTTTATTTTGAGAAAAACACATTTAAAGTTATTGCTACTAGTAACCACATAATATCTAAATTAAATACAAATGCCCATAACTAGGAAAGTAATCACAGAAATTAAAAATTCTTTTTGCAACATATTCCTACTCGTCCGTAGTTTCACAATTCAATAAAAGAAAAAATCGAATTTTGGGACATATTTCACAATTTTGAAAGTCCACTGTCCCCTTAAAAATATGGTTAAAAAATGTTGTTTTTGTTGTTGTTTTCCAATGCGGGGAATTTATCCAGGAAGACATTCGTACATAATTGCGAGAATCGTTGGTTGCTTTTAATGGAGGCACCGTATAGGTGAACCAATACCACCCCCAGGTGCCACCTCAATTTGGATAGAACCATCACAAAATTCAAAAGGCCTTTCTCTTTTTCATATGCTATTGAGCGTTATTTTTGCAGTATTTATTGTTGTGACAAGCAAAATCAATTACTAGAATTTACAGAAGTATTTTCTTAAAAAAAAAAGCAGCTCATTTAAAGTGTTAAAGTCACTCCAAATACCTTGCAGATGCGGGTGAATTCTTCAGTACCTTACGGATGCGGGTGAATTCTTCAGTACCTTACAGATGCAGGTGAATAAGCTGATCACCGCACCCGCAAAAGGGGGAAGCACCAACTAAATTCAATGACAACATAACATATATGTTATGTTGGGCGACATCTAGGGGACTCGCACCTTTTCCCACCCTCTCTGACCTCATAGATTGTTTTAAAATATCAGTTGTTTTTATTTGCTTTTTCATCTTTATATCGTTTTTATCACATTTATATATCATATTTTTATCACCTTTACACCATAAAATATAACGTTTTATATAATCTATATCACACTTTGTAAGCCTCATATAAATAGAATCACCCTACGAAATTAAGATTTCTTCATACAGGTGTTCGTAAAGCATATTTTGTATGCATTTCTATGAGACATCGCCCACCTCTGTGCGTATAGCAACTTAAATATTCAAAAATTTGTTGCGTCACTGAACAGCTGTAATTCTCGCGTCAGCTGTCATAATACTACATGCACTCAAAACGGCTTACGAGGGAGGGGATTGATTGTGCAAGAGGGGCCTGAGTATAAAAAAAAGTCCGCATTATGCATGATACGGTGTCTGTAGGGGTATAAGAGGCATATCGACTTCGCAGGTGATGTAGACAGTGATAGTTTGTTTTTTCTGTGGCGAACAGGCCATGTGAAAATTAACAGATTTATCTTAAAATTGTTTGGAATTGGAGCAAGCTTAAGGAATTAGGCAAGTTAGCTATCAAAATCATGAGGAATAATTTAACCTGGATTATTGAAGTTTTAATAACAAAAATATGTTAAAAAATATTTAAATGAGTTTACTCCAACCTTCCTTTCTGTTCAATACTGAAGTTTTTTTGAATTATTTATAATGATGATGGGAATAATGCTTGATCCAACTGATTGCTGAAGATTTAGTTCTTTATCAGAATATTACTTATAGTTTTACTGTATTATACGGGAAAAGGGGAAAAGCAGACATTTCCTTAGTTTTTCTAGCAATATTTTATTCCTGTAATCTGTCAAGGAAATGGAGGCCACATGTTAGTTCGGTTATGGGCCAGATAGTTTTCGACAATGCTATGCTAAATCTAAGATGAATTACCTCTTCCAATTATTTGCTTTTTTAATTTTCTATTCTGTTACCTAATTTATTTCTTTATTTCTTTATTTCTCAAGTTAAAAAAAAGAAATTTGGGGGGGGGGGAAGGGGAATGGGGTGAATAAGTTTGAAATTTCAGTTTTTAAAATTTGTAAAAGGCTTATTGTTACCTTCCTTTGATATTTACACAGTTAACATTAAGAAATTCTGAGCATTTTAACCTATTTAAAAATCATAGTCCTTGATAGACCTTGATTATTTGAACCGGATATATATACATATATATATATATATATATAATATATATATATATATATATATATATATATATATATATATATATATGTGTGTGTGTGTGTGTGTGTGTGTGTGTATGTATATATATACACTCTGTCACAAAAAATATATGCACCCAGAAGAAATCGAGCTACTGTCACGAAAATTGGCAGGAATGTAGTCTGGTAAGAGATATGAAAATGATTAAAAATTCGACGCCAATGAGACAAGGGTAAGCTCGCTATGCGCATATGAGATGCGCAGCTGGGAGAGTTTAAAAGCAGGATTGCTCGTGTCATAGGGTTATTTAAACAAATCTGTCTACTTGGATGGACGGTATTGTGACTAGAGATGCCTATGAGACGTAATCGGCGACAGTATGAACAATTGTCGGACTTTGAGAGGGGGCGTATAGTAGGCCTCAGAGAAGCAGGTTGGTCGAACAGGCGTATCGGCCGCCACCTCAGTCGGAGCGATATAGTAGTTGCTCGGTGTTGGCAACAATGGATCACGGAAGGGTTAGTGTACCGTCGCGGAGGGCCAGGGCGTCCCAGGAACACAAATGCGCGCGAGGATCGCGCATTCATAAGAGCGGCCACCTCCGCACCAACAACGTTGTTAGAATCGGTTCGACGCCATTTACCACCTTCCAGACATCTGGTGGTATCAAGAGAAACCATTCGGAGACGACTGGTCGACGCAGGTATAAGGAGCCGACGTCTATTAAGACGCCTACCACTGACCCCACATCATAGGCAGTGTCCACTGGATTTTTGCCGACCTCGGGCAAGCTGGAGTGTGACCGACTGGAGGCGTATGATCTTCAGCTATGAATCCCGATTCGGTCTCAATGCTGATGACCAGTGCATACGCGTGTGGAGGCGGCCAGGCCACCGGTCCAGTCCGGCATTTGTTGTCGAGAGGCATACGGCGATTACACAAGGTGTGACAGTGTTGGGAGCAATTTGTTGGGACACACGATCACCTCAAGTAGTCCTTCAGCGCACTTTGACGACACGCAGTTACGTGGACGAGATTTTAACGCCAGTTGTACTGCCTATGCTATCAAGTCACCCATGTGCCATTTATCAGCAAGACAACGCTCGTCCACATACTGCGCGACTCTCCCAACAATGTCTTCAAGGATATGGCGTACTCCCATGGCATGCCAGGTCACCAGACCTCTCGCCAATAGAGTGCTTGGAAATGCTTGGAAGGCTACTGCAGACGTCCCGGAATACTGGTGAATTCACTTCCCAGTTGCAAAGATTATGGCATGATTTTCCGCAGGAGGTCATAAGTGACCTCATTGATTCGATGCCACGCCGTGTTTCGGCTTGTATAGCTGTCAGAGGTGGATTTACTACTTACTGATTTGTAACCTTTTTCATGCCATATCTTCTTAATAAAAAGGTCTTTTCTTCTGAATTTGTAACCATTTGCTTATCTCCTTATACACTACATATATGTTAAGTTTCGTGATAGTAGCTCGTTTCCTTCTGGGTGCATATATTTTTTGTGACAGAGTGTATATATATATATATATATATATATATATATATATATATATATATATATATATATATATATAAATTATTATATATGTACATATATTATATAGATACATAAAAATTCACGAGGGAAAATTTGTCGTAACGCAATAAGGGGATTGAATATTTGAGCGATCAACTGAGGCAAAACCTTAATATTTTTAAAGTGTGAATAATAATTTTCTTACATTAAGTATTTTTTAAAAATTTAATAAATAATTCTGTAAGGAAATGAATGAGAGAAGATTATTTTCAATGTGTTTTATCAAAATCTGACTAAGACAAAATTCTATAAAAATTGTCAAAGAAAATTTTGGAAAAAGAATTTTTTATTAGGTTGCGGCTATTGCTTTAAAAATTTAATTTTATAATGTTTAATGGTATCTAACATAAAATATGCAGTGTAATAAATGAAGTCCCTAAATTTGTAAATGATCCCAAAAAACAGTCTTTAAAAATAAAATTTTAGTAAACTTTTCTGATGTTTATGTATGATAATGTTTCCGAATTTATTAAATTAATGACGGGAAAAAATTCTTGGTTGCCACATATGAGAACTGACCTGTTTATTCAGAAAAAAACAATAAAAATTGAATATGTGGCAAAAATTATTCTAAACGATTTTTAAAATCTATACATTAATCATCAAATAAGGTTTCAAAAGCGATGTTCTATAATGGGAAAGATAATATAGACCAATTTAAACACAAATGCTCTTTTAGACGCTTTAATAAAGTTGTCCCAAACAGAAGTCTCTCAGATTGTTTACTGTCTAACTCAGTTATTGGCAACCGGTGAGTCGCGGCACTTTAGGGAGCGGTGAGATTAACTAGGTGTGCCGTCAGATTTTTTTGTGATAAAAAAAATATTAGTTGGACCCACTTAAAATAATTATGAAGTTGCATGAATTACTCTCTCGCCCTTCAGATCTATGCACTTGTTCCGAAGGATGAATTAGCTGCTCTCACTCTCTCAACTGTTAGGCCTGATATCAAACTTTTGTGCTCTAAGCATATATAAAACATCTATATATGTGCTCTATATATATAAAACAGTTCCGTAACTGACTCATTCATTCACTGACTGACTGACTGACATACAACGCACAGACCAAACGGCTGGACCTAAAGGGCTGAAATTTTGCATGGCGATTCTTCTAATAGTGTAGGGGTGCACTAAGAAAGATTTTTCAAAAATTCTTCTTAGATTTTTTTAAATTAAATTTTTAAGCTGTTTTTTAAACTTTTTTTACGTTTGCATTTAAAATAATACATTGAGGGTTATAAAATTTATATCACGAGAAAGATCATAAAAATTCCTTCAAAATGAATTTTTTTTCGAATTTTTACCTCCATTTCCTGATTTTTGGTGAATTTTTAAATATTAATTTTTAGAATTTAATTTATTAAATGCTGATCACGTGATTTATTTTTCTGGTACTTTCAATAAATTTATCGTCACGTGCGTAACAACTAAATAGACAAAAAAATATTTTTTTCTCTTTCTAATGCAGCAGACGATTGGATATAATCCAAAAAAAATGCATATCCCTTATGATTTTTTTATAAATATATATATATAGATAGATATATATTTTACATCAATTATATACATTGATCATCGCATTTATTATAAATATATATATTTATTTTTTGAAATAAATTGCATACGTTGACCGTTGTATTCAATTTGAATGTACTCCGTAGCGAAGCGCGGGTTTTCAGCTAGTCTATATATAAAACAGTTCCGTAATTGAGTGACTGACTCACTGACATACAACGCACAGACCAAACCGCTGGACCTAAAGGGCTGAAATTTTACATAGCGATTCTTCTTATAGTGTAGGGGTGCACTAAGAATGATGTTTAAAAAATTCTTCTTAGATTTTTTAAAATTAAATTTTTAAGCTGTTTTTTTAACTTTTTTTAAGTTTGCATTTAAAATAATACATTGAGGGTTATAAAATTTATATCACGAGAAAGATCATAAAAATTCCTTTGAAATGAAATTTTTTTCGAATCTTTACCTCCATTTCCTGATTTTTGGTGAATTTTTAAAGATTAAACTTTAGAATTTAATTTATTAAATGCCGATCACGTGATTTCTTTTTCTGGTACTTTAAATAAATTTATCGTCACGTGCATAACAACTAAATAAACAAAAAATATTTTTTTCCTTGCTAATGCGGCAGACGATTGGACATTATCCAAAAAAATATTAAAATACAGTGAAAGAAATGTTCTACAAACTGCACTATATTTACTGTACTATATTTTTTAGTATTCTTTATATTAGATTTAATTTGAATATTTTCTTCTACATTACTTTGTCTATAAAATTATCCTTTACGATTTTCTTATATATATATATATATATATATATATATATATATATATATATATATATATATATATATATATATATATATATATATAATACATCAATTGTATACATTGATCGTCGTATTTATCATATAATATATATATATATATATATATATATATTTGGCATGAATTGCATACATTGACCGTTGTATTTAATTTGAATGTACTCCGTAGCGAAGTGCGGGTTTTCAGCTTGTCTATATAATAAAACAGTTCCGTAACTGAGTGACTGACTCACTGACATACAACACACAGACCAAACCGCCGGACTTAAGGGTTGAAATTTTGCATGGTGATTCTTCTTATAGTGTAGGGGTGCACTAAGAAAGATTTTTGAAAAATTCTTCTTACATTTTTTAAAATTAAATTTTTAAGCTGTTTTAGTAACTATTTTTAAGTTTGCATTTAAAATAATAATTTGAGGGTTATAAAATTTATATCGAGAAAGATCATAGAAATTCCTTTAAAATGAAATCTTTTTTGAATCTTTACTTCCATTTTCAGATTTTTGGTGAATTTTTAAAGATTAATATTTAGAATTTAATTTATTAAATGCTGATATCGTGGTTTCTTTTCTTTTTGTGATACTTTAAATTAATTTTACGTCACAAGCATAACAACGATATAAATTGACAACAAAAAAATTAAATTTAGTAAAATATAATTACAAGATAAAAATATTTTTATATACCATGTTTTAAAAAATTTTCTGTTGAATCATATGAACTTGACAATTCTATGTATTAATAAATACTTTAAAAAAAATTTTTTTTATGAATATCCCATCAACTTTAAAGAAAATGAAGTTAATTGGAAGTTAAGTTGCGTTTAACTTTTCGTTCCCGTTCCGGCCGATGGATGGCTGCACCAGTCTACAAAACAAAATTAACTGAAAATAACTGAAAGTTAATTCAATTCTGCTTAAAGATGACTAAATGCATCAAAAAATGCATTGTCATCGTGTTCTGAGCTATTCTAAAAGTTTCAAATGTCTAGCTAGTCGGGAAGTTAGTTAAAAATCGATAGCAAGATTTCTACTAGACAAACACACAAACACACACACACAAACAAACAAGAAAGCGAGTTAATAAAAACATGGATATAATATTTAACCACTAGACTAATTGAGATGGAAATTTTTTAAGAATTTAATTCAAATCAGTATTTTTGTGGATATTAAATTAAACCTATATACAATACAGTTCCGTGACTGATTGACAGACCTCGCACAGACCAAACCGCTGGACATAAAGGGCTGAAATTTTGACAGCGCATTCCTATAATGACATGGATATCCGCTAAGAAAGGATTTTTTGAAATTCCATCCCGAAGGGGGTAAATTGGGATACTCCAGTACGTTTGTGTGGAAAATCGTATTCTCTGCGGCTCTTCTTTGTGTGAATCTCCGTCAAAAAATGGTTGAAGAAATTTTGGTTATTGACGGGGGAAATGCTCCCCACACTGTACTATAGTAACTGTACTACATTCTGTAGTATGTTCTATTAAATTTAATTTAAATATTTTCTTCATTATTTTGTCTATAAAAATATCCGTTATGATTTTCATTGTAAGTATCCTAAAATGTGCTCCGTAGCGAAGCACGGGTATTCAGCTAGTCGCTAATTTAATAGTAATAAAACATATCACTTTTTAACGATTACCACTGTAGTTTTAATACTATACTGAATCCCATGGCTAGTTTTGAAACTTTATTAATATATTCTATTCTGGTGTTTGTTTCTTGTATCTTTCAATAAATGAATAAAATCAGCAATGGAGTCAGTATTTATTTGAATTTAAATTTAACATGTTCCTGATATAGATACCACTTTGATTAGTTATTTAAGAAAAAAAAGGAAAAGATTGAAAACACTAAAATTCTCACATCGGTATCCGAAACATTATAATCTCCTTCCCAAGGGTGTCGGAAACCTAAAATGGTTCGGAATGCTCTGGTCTAACTCGACAAATACCAAGCCAGCTTATTTGCCATCTTCGGATATCTGTTGGTTAGCGTAACAGTTATAAATGTAAGTCTATCATACAAGCGAAATGACTAGTTCAGAAATAGTTGTACTCTGTAAGGTTTACATAAGATTCGATTCACAATAATCGAACTTTGCCTGGTCATTGCCTGGTCATCCGCCTAGAATGGCGAACATTCCAGGCGGATGGTGGTCTTAAGTGACTAAAGTTAAAGAAGCCGCTTAAGATATGCTAATTGCGGCATACGCGGTTGGTATAAATACCAAGCAGCTAGATTAAAGAGACGAAGTGAGAGGAAGTGAAAGGAGGAGTAGAGCTGACGAAACGAAGTATCGAGCTGGAGCTAGGCTTAGAGTCTGGTTTAATAATAGATGAGTTTTGCGAGCAGCCGCTCGAGGCATAGCTAGGTAGCTTCAAACCTACGCGAGTTCTTGTTAGGCCCAAAGTTTACGAAGCAGCATTGCTGGTCGACTTTCCGAAGCATTTGTGAGTATCTCAAGTTGTATTTTCATTGCATGAATAGTTATACCAGAAAATATATTGAATTGTATTTCCCTTGCATAAATATTATACAACTCTTAGTAGTAGTGCGCTTGCTTTATGTTGAAAAGCAAAATTTACATATGCAAATATTTGAATAAACATTGTTGTTATGTAAGAACTGTGTTTGAATGAAATTATTTAGAGTGCCACTTCAAGGTATACATACCCAAAGTTAAGGTAGAAGTGATATATTCTCTATAACTCTGCATGAAAATTGTCGTTGTACATCGTTTTCAATATAGTGTAACAGTATACAATGCTCACTGGACTGTTATTTGGCTTATACTAGGTCATTACAATTTTTATTTGTCATTAAATCATCAGTAACCCCCTGAAAATGGATGTAGTGGTTCGACATATTTACGGTATCCGGAAACGCCTCTTTCTCTCGTTGTAGGCAAACAAAACAGACAATTCATCTCGCTATCTCGCGTCCTAAACGCACACAAAAGGACATCGCTTCTGCAGTCGCAAATTACCATACAAAGTGCACGCCCACCCCGCGCTATAAATCAAAGGACAAGACACTCTCCCTCTTGAAAAAGAACCGGGGGGACGGATAGTTCGAGCGTAATCCACCCCCTCCTCCTATATATCACGATCAGGTGAAAAAGCAAGTATTATTCTTCCACTTGTGACTATTCCAGTCTATCTCGCTGGATGCTGATCCCTGTCTATTGTAGGGCGCAACGCGTCGAGTGGCGTCTTTCTCATATGATAGCGTTCTCTTACTCACTTTGCGACGGGGGGTTTTTTCGACGTGATTTTATAAGCCCCTCCCGGCAGCTGCCGGAGAGGGAAGTGTTTTTCACGGTGCCCCCTTGAAAAAAAAATGTTCAGAAAAAAATAACTTGAAATATGTGAAAAATGGTTTGTCTAAATTTAGCAACCATGATATCAATACTTGTTCATAAAAATTTGTGATTACTTCGAAATCAGTGAGAATGTCAAACCAAATTTTGTAAAGGAAATATTTGTAAAGACGATATGTTTCGAGTTTTAAGCTGGTCTGACACACAAAAATTTATTTTTCTTATTTAAATGCAATTGATAATGATTAGTTTTGCCAAATATGTCTAATATAAATATATATTAGACCAAATATGCCAAATATATATATATATATATATATATATAGTTGAAAGAGAAAAGCCAGTATGAGCACTAAAGCTACTACAGCCAGGAACCAAAAACATGAAAAGATAAGATTGAAAGAGGTTTTAGATATTATCTCATCTTCAGCGGTGTCAATACTGTCTAAAAACCTAAAGAACTGTTTCAGATAAGTATGATCTATACTATAAACATACTCAGACACCGTACAGTCCATGAAAAAACAGTAGAATTGAATTTAGAGTTACTTAACCATAGAACACCAAGACTGGCGTTTAGCGCCAGTCTTGGTGTTCTATGGTTACCAAGACAGAGTGGAAGTTAAGAATTTTTATGGACAGAGTGGAATTTTAGAATAAGTAACCGCAAGTTGACTGACGTCACAAAACTTGCAACCATGCAGATTATGGAAACACAGAAAGTGACCTGCTATGGATACTGTGTTTTAGGACTATTAATCCTTTATTAATTTAGTTTGTGATTTTTATTACTAAGAGTATTTTATCTTATTTTTATTTTTATTTTTATTTTTACTTTAGTTTTTAATTTAATTTTTAAATTTTTTAATTATTAGTAGTTATTTTTTCTAATTTAACTTATTATATGTATATATATATATATATATATGTGTGTGTGTGTGTGTGTGTGTGTGTGTGTGTGTGTGTGTGTGTGCGTGGTGTATAACAAAATGACTTGAGCAATTCTAAATTTAATTTTTTTAATTTAAAATTCAAAATTTGAAACATGTATTTTGATTTGTCTACAGGATGAAGTGGATAGCATCATGAGGTTTTACGCAGTGGGCTTGAGTTCCAATCCCGAGTAATGCTTCGACATTCCTGTGTTGTCTTCTCTTATAGAGCAATGCTGGCTCACCTAAATCGTGCTCTTATGATAAAGCAGCCAACAAGATTTCGCGGTATTGATAGGGCGATGTCTACAAGAGTCAATTGCCTACCGCATTTAAAAAAAGTAAAGAAAAATAAATTAAAAAAAGACTTTTAATTTAACAAGTACTAAATCAATAGCTCTCTCTATATATATTTTCATATATATATATATATATATATATATATATATATATATGCGTGTGTGTCTGTATCTATGTTATGACCAAAGTCTGAAATCTGACAAATTCGCGAAATTGCTGGCCAATTTTAGCATTGGCCAAGTCACTTGGCCAAAGCCCGAAATAATCGAGAATTGACGAATACTTCGGGCTTTGGTCGGCCGATTTGCGATGCGCCTGGCAATCAGTGGAATTCACGGATTGTCCAAGAAAATGTTTCCATGGATCATACAGTTACTGGAGTTGCTGATGCCAATTCATATTATTACCACTGTGGAAACCCCTTTAGTTTCGACGTAGAAAAAATCTCTTAGAAATATAAGAGAAAATTACATTTTTTTTTTTGGGGGGGGGGGGGGGGCAATCCGCGAACTGGCCGGTCAAAGACTCAAGGAGTCATCAATTCTCGATTGTATTAGGCTTTGGCCAAAGTGACTTGGGCAATTCTTGAAGAGGCCAGACTTCGGACTTTATCCGTAACATACGTTTTATATATATATATATATATATATATATATATATATATCTATATATATAAAACAGTTCCGTAACTGACTCATTCATTCATTCATTCATTCACTGACTGACTGACATACAACGCACAGACCAAACCGCTGGACCTAAAGGGCTGAAATTTTGCATGGCGATTCTTCTAATAGTGTAGGGGTGCACTAAGAAAGATTTTTCAAAAATTCTTCTTAGATTTTTTTAAATTAAATTTTTAAGCTGTTTTTTTAAACTTTTTTTGCTTTTGCATTTAAAATAATACATTGAGGGTTATAAAATTTATATCACGAGAAAGATCATAAAATTTCCTTTAAAATGAAATCTTTTTCGAATCTTTACCTCCATTTCCTGATTTTTGGTGAATTTTTAAAGATTAATTTTTAGAATTTAATTTATTAAATGCTGATCACGTGATTTCTTTTTCTGGTACTTTAAATAAATTTATCGTCACGTGCATAACAGCTAAATAAACAAAAAATATTTTTTTTCCTTGCTAATGCGGCAGACGATTGGACATTATCCAAAAAAATATTAAAATACAGTAAAAGAAATGTTCTAAAAACTGTACTATATTAACTGTACTATATTCTTTAGTATTCTTTATATTAGATTTAATTTTAATATTTTCTTCTACATTATTTTGTCTATAAAATTATCCTTTACGATTTTCTTATAAATATATATATATATATATATATATATATATATATATATATATATATATATATATATATATATATATATATATATATATATTTTACATCAATTGTATACATTGATCGTCGTATTTATCATATAATATATATTTATATTTGGCATGAATTGCATACATTGACCGTTGTATTTAATTTGAATGTACTCCGTAGCGAAGTACGGGTTTTCAGCTAGTATATATATATATATATATATATATATATATATATATATATATATATATATATATATATATATATGTATATATATATATATATATTTATATATATATATGTGCGTGTATATATATATATATATATATATATATATATATATATATATATATATATACATACATATTCTTATGCTAATTGTTTTAATAATTTTAGAAGCATAACATATAATTATTGCAAAGTTTATCTAAATTTTGTTTTTAAATACTGTTTTCTTAGTGACCATTTATAAACTTGAAGTCTTTAATTATTTTTCAAAAAGGTATGTTTTAAATTAGCTACCACTGAATATTTTCAAATTAAATTTTTCATACAATATCTATGAGGAAAAAAACTATGCCTTAAAAATTTATATTTCAAAATGCTTTCTTTAACAAATTTTATAGAATTTTTTCGTTGTCGGCTTTTGATTAAACACTCTGGAAAAAGAAATCAGCTCTCATTGATTTTGCTTATGCAACTACTTAGTCATTTCTGGAAAAATAAGGTTTATATAAAAAAATTCTATTCCATTTTAAAATTATTAAGGTGTTGCCTCGGTTGACCATGCAAATCTTAGTCCCCATGCTACAGTATGGGGAATTTTTTCAATCACAACATAGCATATGCTTATTTCTGAATTTAGATTTTTGAATCTTAAAACAGGAATTTACGTAGAAAGTACATAGTTTTTTATTGTAATTTTTAGAAAGCAGACATTAAACTATTGATGTCTATAATTTGAAAATTAAAATAATTCATTTGAAAAAGTTAATTTAAAAAAAGGTATTTTGAAAAACGTTAGCATTGCATTTGTTGTTATCAGATGCAAAATTTAGATGCATAAAAATGCATTTGAGGATTTGTAATTAGAAAAATATCAATTGAAGAATTCCATATAACGTAAAAAGGGATTGTAGATCTAGAAGGCCAACTGATGCGTGGACTGGACAAAAACGTACCGGAAAACAGCAACGTTTTACGACAAATTTTCAACGAAATATTTTAATTAAAAATCCTCTGTAGTTATTTTTCCTCTTTAAAAGACTATAAATGGGGAAAGATTTATAATTTTTTAATATATCCTTTTCACTTCAAATTAGTGTCTTAAAATAATATTTTTTATAAGAGAAATTAAAAATAAAATTTCATGAACGTCCATTTTTTCGCAGACATGAAAAAAGAGGTCGCCATGCTTGGCAATCAAAGCTAAAAGTTGCCAAAACTACTGAAATTTAAATTTAAGAAAAAAATGTTGAATAGCAAAAAGAGCATTCTGGATATGTCTAACAGTAAAGAAGGTATATCAGAGTCTTTCAACCCTTTTCTTGTACGAGAACCACGCTAAAAATGTTAAAATGTTAAAACGCTAAAAGGATATAAATGAAGCCCATTTTTAAAATTTTTCTCGCGGTAACACTTGATTTTTTTTCTTGTGCCACATCTACTACTTAATACACTGCATATGCTTAATTAGTTGTATTATATTATAATATACATATATATATATATATATCACACCCCGGCAAGAAAAGTGGCACAACTCAAAAATGCAGTATTTGAGAAAAATAAGCTTAAAGAATACCATAAAGCTAGAACTAGAATTACAATAAAACTGATACAACTGCCCTCAGGTGGACAAATTGCGAGATAGAGATGTGTCGCTTTTCGTGCACGATGGGGCACTTCATACGTATTTTTCAATGACATAACCTCAAAATTGCCATTTTTTGACTTGTGGAACTTCTATTGTTAGAGTGTGATATATATTTTTATAAATATATATACACACGCAGGCATATATATAGCTTTGTGTGTGCACAGTTATAATCACTATGTAATACGATTTGTTTGCATCTCAGCTGTTAGACCCCTTGTTCTGCATATCTTTCATTTCGTATCTCACTAATTTTCATAACATTGTAGATGTGACAGTACAGTTAGATTTGGTCAAGTTAATTAATATATTTTGGACTTTATTTATTGCAGCTCTGTTTTTAAGACAAAAGAAATCTGTGGAATACAGAATAGAATGTTTGCATTCCTGCAATAACGATGTTCAGAAGGATGAAGACTTTTACAGGTAAGTACAAAAGTACGTATATATATTAATACGGGACCAGCGAGAAACATAAATTAGATTCATTCTTTCTCAACCTTTTTGGGGTTTTTACACATCCTTCGCCCCCCCCCCTAATCTTTGCCACTCTGCATATTACCATTATAAAAGCCTTAAAGACAAAGAAAAAACACTAAAATGCATTTTCAATAATTTAGTTCCAACTACTAATGCGCTTTGAATGGGACTTTTTACCATGTTTTTATTAACTCGCTTTCTTGTTTGTTTGTTTGTTTGTGTGTGTTTGTCCAGTACAAATCTTGCAATTGATTTTTAACTAATTTCCCGACTAGCTAGACATTTGAAACTTTTAGAATAGCTCAGAACACGATGACAATGCATTATTTTAATACTTTTAGCCATCTTTAAGCAGAATTGAATTAATTTTCAGTTAATTTTTTTTTGTAGAATGGTGCAGCCATCTATCGACCGGGACGAAAATGAAAATTTAAATGCAATTGATTACGCATTTGATACCTCTTTATTACGCATTTGACGACTTTATTACGCATACGACTCTTTTTTACGCATACGCACTTTTTATTACGCATACGACTGTTAAACCGTCAAAAAAGTCGATTTCTTGAAAGAAATTCATATGAAAGACTAACCTTTTCTGAGTATTTTAAGACAATCCGCTTGAAAAAATTCTCATAATTATGGAAGTTATGAATAAAAACGTGTCAGATGTTTACTGTAAACAGATTTAAAGGGCAATACTTCAAAGGGATTTATCTCAAAACGTGTTTTTTTCACATAACGCACTTGTTATCTCTAGAACTATTTCATATTTTTGCATGAAATTTTCACAGATGGTACATATTATCACTTGCTTGAAACTGAACCTAAATTATTTACAGATCCCTAGAGAATGCATTTTCATACATAGATAAAATTTAATTTATTAAGAGAAAAATGCACTATTTTCAGTTTCATAGTAAAAAATAGAAATATACCTTAAATATATACAAATTTAGGTTCAAATTAAACTTTAGTTTCTGCAGTATATGTTAAAAGCAGAAATTTTGTCTTAAACTCAATTTTTTTGGAGTATTTATGTGCGTTAGCTTTGACATCACTTTTATCCAAAGCAAACTGCTTATTATTTATGACTATCTAGCACAAATTATTTTTAACTATCAAACAAGAAACAGGTATATATTCATAAATCAAACATTTTTCTGTTAACACAAAAAAAAATTATGATTTTAAATCTTATACATTTCAAGATATAAAATGTCGAAAGTGACATAATTTTTATACTTTTTCGATTTCTAACAGTCGTATGACCCCATCAAACTGAGGTATCAAATCCATATTCACTCTTTCTATCAACACACTGGACAATATTCTGGATAACATTCTCCAGATTTTAAACGTGATTTCCCAACACCATACAATTTCATATTCGCCCTCTCTATCCCGAGTAACTGATTTTAAAGATAATTTGACTACAGAAATTGCCAAAGAAAATGTTTGGAGAAATAAAAATTTATTTTTTAAACATTTTAGAAATACCATAATTTTCGAGCCCTAAGACGCAACTGAAATTTATGGTAGGATTTTTAAAAGAGAATATTTTGTATTTTGTTAGGTATACAAAGATATGTTCAACTTCTTACTTAATAAAGATAAAAACATATATAATAAATAATGTATATAAAACGTATATAATATATATATAATAAATAAATATTATATATAATAAAATATTCATTTTATTTTAATGTTACCATCGGACAATACGACGCACTCCAATTTTAAGTTGTTTTTTATGTTAAAAGGTACGTCTTATGGTCTGAAAAATGGTGGAAAAAAATATTTTTGTGAATATCAAAGAAAGAAGCTTTTTACAAATTAAGCAGAAATGCTCTATTGCAGGGGTTCCCAACCTTTTTATAGTACCGTACCTATACGTTGTAAACAATTTGATGACGTACTGGTAGACCAAAAATTTTGAAATGGGGAATAAAATTCAATGGAGAACATTTGTAATAAAGACAAGTAACTTGGGCTGTATTTTTATTGCTAAACATATGCATAAAATATAATAATTACTTTAAAAAGTATATAATTAGTGAGAAGGTTGGGCTTGCTTATTATTAACTAAAGAAGTAATATCGGGCTCAATGTTTGTCAGTTTAAGGTGAAGATCCGATTCAATGTCCAGCAAAGCTCTATATTTGGTTTTCATCGCAGTCATTGCAGAAAATCCTTTTTCACATAAATCTGTGGTCGCAAATGGCATTAAAAATTTTACTGCTTGGCAAGAACTTCTCAGACGCAGTTATAATTCACAAACACAGTTATAGACACAGTTATAATTCGCAGGCGAGAGCCAAATTTTTATGGGGCGGTCATCGATAACAGGTGTAGACGGCATCTTTTGAGATTAGGTAAATCCCAATAAAGTATTACAACACAAACAATGGATAAGAAATTAAAATATTAAAACTTATGGATTATTAGTTATTATAGTCATTTCTTTTCTTTATTTGTAATACAGATTTTTAATAGATTTTCGTTTTAAATTGTAAAATCATTCGCGTACCGGCAGCTGCTTGTCCGCGTACCGGTACTGGTACGCGTACCCAAGGTTGGGAACCACTGCTCTATTGTACCAATTAAAGACTTTGTCAGAAAATCAATAGTTTTTAAAATCAGTTCCGTAAATTTTATCTGGTTGAAAAAAAACAGTGCATTGGATCTGACATTAGAGCAACTGAAGTTGAAAGAAAGCGCTAATATGACGCGAAACTTTATTGACAGGTTACATTATAATCGCTGAATCTCGTTCATTCTATACTCGTCATAGCCGTTCGTCTGACTGACAGATTTGCGTATCGGTGCACATGATAGCCGTATCTAATCCACACACACTTTGGCGACCGCCCAAAACAAAACTTCTGCCGGGGCGTCAAAACGGGATTCGGGCATAACGCCTTGGAGACCAGGTCCGCCTTTGGCGTGCCGCCGGTCACGTGGTCTAGGGCTCCCCCCTCTCATCGAGATCGTGACGGGTTAATAAGCCCTGAAAGGTGAGGGGTTGGAACTGAACTAATGGGATGGTAAGGAGTGGAAAACAATCACCTGTTTTTAGTAGATGGGAATTGAGTTAAAGGTTTAGAACAAAACGGAAATTATAATTAAAAGAAATATTTAATTTCTGCGGAAAAGATTTCCTTGCTTCACCACGCTGTCTTACTTTGTCAAGAGCATTCATTTTTTTAAAGCTTTAAATGCGTTTTTCTGCATGATGGGTGTTTTTCAACATTTCTCGTCTGTTAATTGTTAGAAGTCAAACATTTAAGGTGACTGCCTACGTTTGGAGTAAATTTAAAAAAAAAAAAATTAAAGGATTTTTTGGTCTTTTTTTTAAAATTTTAAGTGGTAAAATAGCACTTAAAATTTTTAAAAAAAGGAACAAAATATTACCTTTAAAGGGCATACTTTTTTTATAAATTGGTCAATTTGAAGAAATTTTTATTGAAATTTAGCTGAAACGCCTATCACTGTGCACAATCCAACGCTACTATTTTAATTTTCTTCTCACTCATGATACATATGACAGTTATCTTCAAAATGACTTATAATCTAAGAGAAATTTTAAAATTCAAAAATAATACACGCAATTTTATGTTCCAATATGAAAATTTTCCTCGATTCGTCATTCCTTTCCGTATAAAAACAGCCCCAAATAGAAAACTATTCATTATACACCAATTATTGTGCGTCATTTCATTAACTATAGCATCTAAAACATTTCCTGATAATTTTATCAAATTATATACATTATTATGTGAGATATCATGATATCGATAGAGATTTGTGCTAAAAAACATAATTCTGAGAAAAACGCATTTAAAGTTGTTTGTCACTTCAATTTTATAGCTGAAGATGTTTTTTTTTAAATAACTATAACTCTGCTTCTAATTGATGTAGAATGAAAATCAAAACTGTTTTGAAAAGAGAAAAGATTGAATTAGACGATTCTTGTAAAAAATAAAATTGACAAAAATAGTCAAAAAATAACATTTTCAACGTAGGCTTTAAGATAAATTGTTCAAACTTGGAACATGTCTTTTTCAATTATTTTACTTTAATTTTGATGCAACAAATCTGAAAAAAATATTTACTTTTGAAAATATTTTACTTTAAAAAAAAGTTATGTAATTTTTTTAAAATTTTCACTTTAAACATATACATTTTTTAAAAAATTAATATGTAAAAAAGTGCTGAATCAAAATTAAAACTTATATATTTCTGTTTAATTAAATGAAAAACTTTTGAAATTCGACAAATAATATTTTGAGTTATAGCGATTTTAAATTATCCCACTTTAAAAAAATTAAATTAAAATTAAAAAAAACTTTGAGAAGTTTTATGATGTGATTTTGTTTGCAAAGTCTAGGGTTAACCATAAAAAAATTCTAACTCAATAAATAAATTTAAAAAAAAATATTTATTTATTGAGCCTCCCCCCCCCCCCCCTTAACCGGTGGTCCGGGAAAACCCAAGAAGTGGTCCGTGAAACCAGTTGTCCTGATTAAAATTGGCTTTATTGTTTCAAAGGATCCGCAGATTTATCAATTTTATAAAATTGAGAATAAAAAATGTATTTTTGTTCCCAATTTTTTCTTCGCATAGCTTTCAGCAATATCAAGTCAAGGAATCTAAAGCTATTAAAGCAAATGCAAGCTCGAAACGTCATTAAATTAAAATTGCTATAGGCTTTTATGTTTGCTATTAAATTTTATTTTGCGTTAAATTTGTTATTAAGTTTGTTTACAACTTTTTATGAAAGTTGGTTATCAATGATACTTTATTTAATCAGAAAATTAAACCCATTTTAGAACTCTAAAAGGGTTGGTTCGGAGATGATCCCTTACGAGTTTTATTTTTTTAGCTAGTGGCCCCTGATTAATAAAAGGTTATGAACTACTAGTTAAAATGTATACAAAAAAAATTAGATTTTTTTTTTGGAGGGCTTGAAAATTACAAATATCTATATATATATAGAGAGAGAGAGAGAGAGTGGACGCTCGTTAATTCGAACTCAAAGGTTCTCGGAAAAAAGTTCGAATTATCCGAAGTTCGAATTATCCGATGTTAAAAGAAAATATATAACTTTAAAAGTGTATCACTGAAGAAGAAAAATCTGCTAGTATGTATGACCCCAGAAATATATTATACTATGTTATGAAAAATTAAACATATTAAAAAGCAATACAAACTTACCTTATTCATAAAATGAAGCAGAAGATATGCAGTAGAAAGTAAACTTTAATTAAAAATATGAATTACAATTTGGGGAAAAACTGTAAAATGGATGTTTGGTTTTGTTTATGATGCCTACATTGTTCGGCCAGCTTCTCCATTTGAAGTAAACATTTCAATTCATTTTCAGAGGAAGGTTACATCTGAATAAATGCTTTTAGAGTTTTAATAGAGTCCAATAAGGCCGCATTAAAAATATGTTTTGGCAGGTAAGTAAAGAAAAGCCCTGGCAGTTTCCTGCCGAAATTAGTGCATACGTCTTCGTTTACATCAGAGCTTTGGCCACATACAGTTTGATAAGGAATATTGTGCCTTAAAAATTTTCAAGAGGAATGATGAGACCCAGTTAAGACACAAAATTCTCAAAGAAAAAAAATCGTCGATTAACACAAAATATACAGTTTCTAGAATCAAATAGCCACACTTACCGCTTATTTATTTCTATGAGGATATCGACATTACCAATTACATTTTTTTTATCATAGAATGTCTATGAGCACTGGACTGTACATCTACGCTTAAAAGTTCATTTATTTTGGCATTATATTTAGTATGTCTTACTTTTTTTTACATAAAAACACATTTTGTGAACCAGTTAATAGAAATAGCGGGTTTGTTATATATATATATATATATATATATATATATATATATATATATATATATATATATATATATATATATATATATATATATATGTATATATAAACGGCCATATTTTGTTCAGGACTGATTAAAGACTTCATAGAGCCAATGTTTTGGAAGAAACCTCAATTTGACTGCCACTCCTCAAAATGGCCACTTTTTTTCTGAACCATTACTGGCCACCACAGAGAAATTTAACCGTATACAGTCGAACATCGTTATAGCAAACCCGGTATATAACGAACTCCCGGATATAGCAAACGAAAATTATGGTCCCACCGTTTTCCTGTTGTATTTAATGCTAATTTATCCTTTTATAGCGAACTTCCGAAATCTTAAGAATCGGCTATAACGAACCTTTTTCAGGCGACTACAGAATTTAAAATTTTGTTTCAACTTTTTAAGAATGTTAAAGATACAACGAATGTTGAAGAAGCAAAGAATGTTGAAGAAGATGATGTAGATTTACCTATCGCGATGTGGATAGAAAAGCACAAAATTTCAACATTCTCAGATTGTGACATGCAATTGTTCGAAACCTGTGATGAAGACATTGCATGTGAAAATCCGACTGCTGAAGATATTGTGAAAGAAATTAAGATGAATCATTCTGAAATTGAAGATCCTGCATCTGATGCTGATGAAGATGAGCACATGAAGGACGAAATCCCCATCATCTCAAATGCTATAGAAGCGATGAGTATAATAAATAAGTTTTTGTCTACACAAACAGTGGAAGAAAAAGCGTTGGAGTCATTTGATGTATTGCACAATGAAATTCATAAAATGTTTTTGAAATCGGCATCACGTCAGCAGAAGATTACCGATTATTTCTGTATCAAAACAGTGAGCAACAATTAAAGGTAAAATTAATTTATTTCCATTTGTCCTCATTTTTAGTTAATTTAATTAGAATTGTGTCAGTTTAATGTAATATATTTTAGTCAATTTAATTTATTAATGATCATTTTTAATAGATTTTATCATTTTTTAATACATCATTATTGAATACACATAGCAACTAATGAGTTATACATTTTGAGAACTCTAACATTTTTCTTAACGGTTCGGATATAGCGAACAAAACCTTTGGTCCCTTGAAGTTCGTTATAACGGGGTTCGACTGTATATGTATAATTTTGTCTTTTAACTAGAAGATCAACAATATATACACAAAATGGAGAATTTCTTAAAACAATTCGAACTACATCGCAAATGTATAAAGCTCTGTTAGAGGCACTGTTACTTGATACTATTTAACATATGAGATATGGAAGATTACTGTATAATTCTAAAGACACGATCCAGCAAAAACTGAACCGGTACGCGTTACAAGGTTGGTGCAACCCCCGAGACTTAATCCAATTGAGTAATCAGCGAGGAGAACAATAGGGCACGGCAGATGTTCCCTCTATTGTGCCCTGATTAAAAAATACACCCCGAATTGACGTACTGCTAAAAAAAATAACCGCTCTATTCAGAAGTGCTAAGATTTCGCGTGGTTGTCTTGCCCGCGGAAGATATGCATCTGCCCCGACCTCACGCACGATAAGAGTCACGTGACACGTCAAATTAACACCTAGAAGTTCGAGAATCGACTGGGGGAATTTTTTTTTTTTTGTAGCGCTCCCCTTTTTTAATGCCTTAATCAGAGCCTGGTGAGAGATGTTTCTATCAACTCAGTTAAGGGTGTGTTGATTAAATAATAGCACTGCGGTTATCGGGTTAAGTCATCAAAACGTCAGTTTACTCGTGGGAAGCACATATTTATTTCATTTGAAGGATTTTGATTGTAGTAAATGAATGGTATCAAAAAGGCTAAAATAAATAAATAAAGAATAATTAATTTTTTCATAGAAGTTAAAGTCTGATAGAGTCATCGTGAGAAGGATTTGATCAATCTTAGGAAACGTTTCTACAGAGGCTGTTCGCACATTTTTAGACGATTTTGGTAAGCGGTAATAAAAAATCGTTTGCTGCAAAAAAAATAATTGCAATTGTACTATGTTTTTAAACGTCAAAATTATCGTCTGCGGTGTGAAAGTTTTGTTTTTTTTCAAAATGGCGTTTTTAACAAAGCAGTGGTTCGAAGGCTACATTTATGCTCTTTCCGAAGAGAAATATGCATACTCCGTTATCCAAAAACGACGTGTGAGTCATGGTTTTGTGATATCTAAAGCGTCGGTAGGTAATATCGTCAACAAGAAAGGAAAAAAAAAACGTCAAATTGGAGCCTCAAGTGGGACAAAAATTCCAAACAAGTATCCAAGGAAAAAACGGACATCTTCGACTATTGCAAAGGTACGTTGTTTAATGTTAAAAGAAAATCCCCCTAGTCAAAGGACAGTTGCAAAATCATTAAAATGCTCGGTGTCCACTGTAAACAAAATGATAAACGTTGATTTAAATCTTAAGAAAGCGAAAAAACGTAATGTGCATCGTCTTCTTCCAAATCATATCGCTGAACGCAGGACACGCTGCAGAATTCTATATGAGAAACACTTATCCAAAGAAAAATGGAAAACAATTGTCACAATAGATGAATCATGGGTGTATTTAAATGATTGCAACAAAAAAAGAGCCATTTATTATCATAAAAGGGGAGAAAAAAATTTAAGTACACGGTTTAAAGAATCGAAAGAAAGTTTTTCTAAGGGATTCATGATTGTTGCTGGTTTTTCTTATAATCGCAAGTTAAAAATAAAGAGAGTGGAAAAAAATGTCAAGATTAACTCCAAATACTATCAAGAACATATTTTATCGCCAATTTTTCTGAATGAAATACCATCGCTTTACCCACAGTGCCACCAATCTGTGAGACTCCATCAGGACAAAGCTAGCAGTCACACATCAAAATCCACTGTAAATTTCCTAAAAGAAATGGAACAAGAAACTGGTATCAAGGCCATACCCTTCACTGATATCCCTACTAAATCTCCCGATGTGTCACCTATGGATTTTTGTGCTTTCGGACTTTTAAAATCTGAATTATCCAAACGTCGTCCCAAAACCCTTACAGGACTCTGGAAAGCTGTTCAGGAGGAATGGGATAGAATACCTCTTTTGACACTTCTAACGGCATTATTATCCTGGAAATTGCGGTGTCGAAAGATAGTTCAGAATAAGGGATGTCAAATAGAACATTTAAAACACAAGAATTTTATGTAATTTAGTTTTGTGAGTACAATATACATCGTCTAAAAAATGTGTGAACAGCCTCTGTATAAACTCACTTAAGGTGCTTATTAAATAATTGTCCTGCATATTTATTTCAGTTGAAGGATTAAGACTGTAAATGAATGGTATAAAAAAGCTAAAGTATGATAAGTATATAAATAAAGATTCATTTTTTTTATAGCAGTCAAAGTAAAAGTCTGATAGAGTCATCATTTGAAGGTTTTGATCTATATCTTAGGAAAAATGTTTCTTGCTGATTAAATAATGGCCCTGCATATTTATTTCAGTCGAAGGATTTAAAAATAAAAAAACTCTCAAGTAAAACCAAAATTAATTCACTCTACTATCAGCAGAATATTTTAGAACTAATTTTTGAAGAAGAAATTCCAACCTTATGTGGAAAAGACATTGATAACGTTAAGCTTCATATGGAGAAAGCCTCTAGTCACACGTCTAAATCAACTGCCGCTTATTTAGCAAAGAATGAATCAGAAACAGGAATAGTGTATCCCATTTGATGAAATATCTGTAAAATCACCTGACTCTTCTCCAATGGACTTTTGCGTTTTTGTTTGATTAAAACGAGCCTTGGGAAAACGGCATCCAAGAACACTGAACGGACTTTGGAAAACGGTCCAAGAGGGGTGGGGTAAATTGACATGACAGTACTAAGAAAACATTTACTTTCATGGAAAATTCGAGGTAGAGATATTGTCAAGAACCATGGCTATCAGGCAGAAGCAAATCGTCGCAAAAAATACGGCATTTATATTTAAAACTTAACCATCAAAATCGTTTCCATAAAGTGCGAACGACCTTCTGTAATCTGTTCGATGCTAATGTCAGATACTGATCACATTCTTTTAACTAACTTTCTTTTCTACTAACCAGACGACGGATAAGGGACTATGACGTTGGGATTCGGTACTGGAATATGTGAGTTCGAGTCCCAGTGTTGACTTAGATGATTGCAGTCCTTCGAAATCGGCTAATAAACCTTCAGTGACACCAAGTGTTCAATACGCTTAAAGAACGCACGATTGCCTAGCCTCAAAACTGTGTTCATGAAAAATAATTTTTTTTTAATGCAAAATTTTTGTACGGCTCTATGAATATTTAAAAATGAAATCACAATGATGTTTATATTGAATATCAATTATTTCAAAATTTGCAGCGAGTAATAGCGGCTTGCTTAGTCCGGTACTTTTTCGTTATAAGCTCTACAATTGTTTTCACACCAATTTGGCACATTTTCGAAAATCGCCGCAACGAGAGAAACGTAATGCGATATATTCACGCTAATGATTGGCAAATTGCAATATTAAACTATACAAATCTCGATATTCAAGGGAAAAAAAAGGCACTGCTCGTCATCATTTGGATTCATAATAGAATTCATGAGGCGCCGTATGCATTCAAAAGAAAATATGTTCAGTTCTATGTTGAATGAAATTTCCAAATTCATTCCTCCTGTCTAGTGTTAATTTTTTTAGTGTTTTTAGTTTTCTTTCTTTCCATATGTGTTATCTAAGATAAAATAAATGTTGAATTTTTCCGATCCGTCAATAAGATTATATACTTCATTATTTGTTGTTGTCAATATACATTTTTGATCTTGTCGATGCGTTGATACAATGAGTCGTATTGGCAAATCAGGTGTCTCCTAACGTTTGCGTAACATCCGGAATTGAGTTAATTCATTCGCCAATACGATGTGTTGTATCTGTGCGTCGTTAAGGTTAAAAATGCGCCAAGTGTAGTGCTTATAACGGAAAAGTACCCTTAGTCCCTAATTATGGACCCCAGGGCAGGAAATACTGTTTTAAAGGATAGATTTATTGTTGTTAAAATCCTATATTTTAATAATCTGTTGGTGCCAGCCTAATTAACCCTCGTGTAGAAAAAGATGACCGTGGTACTCTAAACCAACATTTGCCTCTTTAGCTATGCACGAACAGACTGCACAGGTTGTTTGTTTACAGTTCTGCCCAACCCTTACAGAAGACAGGATAAAAATCTCCCGGTCATCTCGGCCAAGATTTCTTATCACGCACAGGTGAATAATATTAGTGCAAATATTCGTATACATTTGCATGAATAATATTTGATAGAAGACTGTCTGAAAGTCTGATACACATCCATAAAAGACTTCTTTGTACATTTCCGAATAATTATACAATACATTTTCGTGCAAACGTTAGAATTATTTTTTCTTATCAAAGGCAACATTAAAGTTTCATAACTGTGATCAGTTTTCTGAAAACCGATTCTAAACTGCTATGAACATCCACTCCCTACTATATATATATATATATATATATATATATATATGTATGTATAAAATAAAGATATATCGATGATATACAATTGATCAAGTATATATGAAGCTAATTACCATGTTTTTTATTAACTCGATGTCTTGTTTGTGTGTGTCTTTGTCCAGTACAAATCTTGCAATCGATTTTTAACTAACTTGCCGACTAGCTAGACATTTGAAACTTTTAGAATAGCTTAGAACACGATGACAATGCATTATTTTAATACTTTCAGCCATATTTAAGCAGATTGGATTCATTCTCAGTTAATTTTGTTTTGTAGACTGGTGCAGCCATCTATCGGCCGAGACGGGAACAAAAAGTTAAACTCAAGTTAACTTCCAATTAATTTCCTTTTTTTTCAAGTCGATGGGATAATTCATCAAAAACATTTTAAAAAAGTATTTATTAATACATAGAATTGTCAAGTTTATATGATTCAACAGAAAATTTAAAAACATAGTATATAAAAAGTTATTTTTATCTTGTAATTATTATGTATTAAAAATACAGGTATCTCGTTGATGTCTAATTATAATTGGGCAACCATAAAGAAATTAAGTTATCTTTGACCTAAACACGACTGACGGAAATAATTTTGTTACTTGAAAAAATTTAATTTTTACATTACTTTTTGAAAAAAGTAATGCAGTTTGATTAAACAAAATTTGAGCAAATTACGTTACTTTTGATAACTGCAACACTAATTTCATACTCTACTTTTAACTATGTTTTCCGAACTGTTGAAAAAAAAAAGGCTGCCCTGTTCAAAATATATATATGCTGAGAGAAATAAATCCTGACACACCGAGAAAAGATTACGTACTCTCTCCCACTCTCGTTAATGAATCGAATCATGCCATGCAAGAGGAGAAGAAAAAAGGAAGAAAAAAAACTATCGGCAAAAAACACAAAATAAAAATCCTATTTAGCTCGTGAATAAATCGCGTTAATTAAGCCATCAGCGAATCCATCTGCCTGGAAGGGGGGCGTTACAAATTATCGCCAAGGTAACAATGCAGGGCAACGGGTGCCGGTATTACCTGTGAGAGGGATTTACTCCCCCCCCCCCCCCCCGAAATGTAACTCAACTTTTTTTTTTTTTCCTTTAAGCATATAATTTAAAGAATACTTACCGATCATGCAGCGTGATGTCTATATTTTAAATTGCTATAATGAGTAAAATGCGTGAATTTAAGGCGTTGAATAAATTTTCAATTCAGGGGTTACCTCATCCGTTTAGAGAACCATACAGAAAAATATAAAAAACCTCCGAAGAATCAAATCCCTCTAAATTTTTTTTTACCTCACTGTAAATCTGAAGTTGCGGTTTTTACTAAAAATGAACGTTAACAAACCAACTGGCGAACCCTAAGCCGGAAGTTGATTCTCTGAGTTATACTGCGTCAGTCAGCTGTATTATTACTTGGAAACTAAATTCATTAGTTTTATGGTGTTATAGTTGTACACACACACACACACACATATATAAGTATGTATGTGTACTATATAAATATATATATATATATATATATATATATATATATATATATATATATATATATATATATATATATATATATATACATATATTATATATATACATATATATATATATATATATATATATATATATATATATATATATATATATATATATATATATATATATATATATTATTACTTGGAAACTAAATTCATTAGTTTTATGGTGTTATAGTTGTACACACACACATACACACACACACACATATATATATATATATATATATAAATATGTATATGTACTATATAAATATATATATATATATATATATATATATATATATATATATATATATATACACTCATGGACAAAAACATTAGCGCACCAAGAAATAATTGCGGGATCGTAACGAAACTTGCAATGAAGGTACATGTCGGGGAAATATGCAAATGATTAGAAATGCAGCGTGATTGCGCATTACGTATAGCCGGTAGAGGGCGTTGAACATCGTACTCTGTGGAGTATAAAACAGATAACCAAAGCTTGTTTGAGTGTGCTGAATCATTTACAAAGGAAGAGCTGAGATAGACATGCCATTACGCCGTGTTCGAAGACAATATAAGCAGTTGTCGCAGTTTGAGAGGGGGAGAATCGTCGGGATTGTGGAAGCTGGGTGGTCAGCTAGGGGAGTAGCTCGTCAATTAGGCCGCTCTGATTGTGTTGTGAGGAGGTGTTGTGAACCCGAGAGATGTCATGTACACGAAGACCAGGCTCAGGACGCCCTCGACAGACCAGTCGTCGAGAAGACCGCCACATCGTAAGAAATGCACGCGTACAGCCAACTGCTTCATCGGCCGCCATCCAGGCACAGGTAGCACCTTCACTAGGGGCCTCTGTGTCTTCTCGAACCATACGAAGGCGCCTGGCTGAAGGACAGTTGGTATCGCGGCGCCCATTACGTGTGCTGCCCTTGACGCCCACCCATCGACGTCTCCGTTTGGGGTTTTGCCGCGCACGAGGAAACTGGACTGCAGCGGAATGGAACCAGGTCGTCTTTAGCGACGAATCCAGATTCAATCTCGGCAGTGATGACAGACGTGTTCGTGTGTGGAGAGCCCGTGGTGAACTCTTCAATCCTGCCTTTGCTGTACAGCGACACATCACTCCCACAGCAGGTGTGATGGTATGGGGTGCCATTGCCTACAATACACGGTCACCCCTAGTATTGTTCCATGGCACCATGACAGCCCAGCGGTATGTTCATGAAATCCTACAACCACATGTGTTGCCACTCATGCAACGGCTCCCAGGAGCCATTTTTCAACGACAATACTCGGCCTCATACGGCAAGGGTGTCACAAGACTGTCTCCGCACTGTTACTACCCTTCCTTGGCCTGCCCGATCCCCAGATTTGTCTCCAATCGAGCATATCTGGGATCATTTGGGACGACGAGTTGGGCATCCCACGAGTTTGAACCCACTAGAGGCAAGGTTACAGCAAATATGGAACGAAATGTCTCAAGACATCATACAGAACTTGTATGACTCAATGCTCGATCGTATCGCATCGTGCATTCGCGCTAGAGTGGGTCCAACGGAGTATTAACTCCTCCTTTCTTTTGCCTTTTTCACTGAAATAAATTATCCTTTTTCTTTGATTTTCTTATCATTTACTTATATCAAAGTAGTCATTACGTATGTAAAATTTCGTTTCATTTTGACGACTCCTTCTTGGTGCGCTAATTTTTTTGTCCATGAGTGTATATATATATATATATATATATATATATATATATATATATATATATATATATATATATATATATATATATATATATAATAAATACAACGACCAATGTATGCAATTGATGTTAAAGAAAAATATTTACAAAAAATCGTAACGGATAATTTTATAGACAAAATAATGTAGAAGAAAATATTGAAATTAAATCTGATAGAACATACTAAAGAATATAGAACAGTTAATATAGAGCAGTTTGAGGAACAATTCTTTTACTGTATTTTAATATTTTTTTGGATAATGTCCAATCGTCTGCCGCATTAGCAAGAAAAAAAAATATTTTGTCAATTTATTTCGTTGTTATGCACGTGATGCAAAATTAGTTTCAAGTATCACAAAAAGAAAAGAAACCACGTGATCAGTATTTAATAAATTAAATTCTAAAAATTAATCTTTAAAAATTCATCAAAAAATCAGAAAATGGATGTAAAGATTCGAAAAACATTTCATTTTAAAGGAATTTTTAGGATCTTTCTCGCGATATAAATTTTATAACCCTCAAATTATTATTTTAAATGCAAACTTAAAAAAATGTTACAAAAACAGCTTAAAAATTTAATTTAAATAAATCTGAAGGAAATTTTTCAAAAATCTTTCTCATAGTGCATCCCTACACTATGAGAAGAATCGCCATGCAAAATTTCAGCCCTTTAGGTCTAGCGGTTTGGTCTGTGCGGAATCTGTCAGTCAGTCAGTTACGGAACTGTTTTATGTATATAGATATGACATCATATATGATGACATAGGATAAAAAAAAAAAAATCTGAGACGCTTCCCACTGCCCGATAGCCTATATGTGCCCTGGGCTTCCCAAAGACTTTACGGGGCCTGGGGCAAATTTCTGTTGGGGGCCCCAAGAAAAATAAAAAATAAAAAAAGACAAAAACACACATTAGAAGTTAGTGATACTTAAAATTTTATTACATGAATGATTAACATAATTATTATATTTCATTGCACTGCTCTCTTGTTATATTATCTAATAAATGTAACATCTTCCATCCACAAAGCTTTTTTTTCTATCTATTTTAGTAGTTAGTACTGTCTTCAATTTAATAGAGAGAATGTAATTTTATAGCAGTTAAGACTAAACAGTTATATTTTTTATTAAAAAGCTTTGTGGATTAAGGAGTAAGAGAAATCTAATTAATCGAATATTTTTTTTTTTTTTTTTTTTTTTTTTGGGGGGGGGGGGTCCTTTTTTCAGGAGATTATTTGGAATTTTGAAGTACGGTACAAGTATCAGAAATTTCTTTTCAATGAGATCTAACAACAACAACAACAACAAAAACAAAAACTCCAAACTAATTTTTTCAATTCCTACTATTAGTTCACACTCTCCCTATATATATCTTGTTCAAATTTTCAATCGTTAATAAAATACTTTTTATTCATCCACTCAAGTTCAAATACATTTTTTAAACTTGTAGTGGATGACACTTGATGTTAATACAGTTTTTTCAAATATTAATTCATCAATTAAATTTAATTAATCAATTTTAGTTTTAGACCTAGAGCGTCTCTTGCTCTTGAATAGTAATTTCCCGCTTCATGCTGTGTAAACGGTAGCACTGCGGTAGCGCGGGCTCCTCCCGTCCTGTAGGTTAGGGGATCGAATCCCTAACCTGACAAAGCTTTTCTCTCTCTTTCCCCCCTCCTAATCTCGCACAGTATCCAAGGTTCTGGCAGGCAATCCTTTTTTTCAATTCCTACTATTAGTTCACACTCAAATTTTTCTTTGTTGACCTAAGTAGGAATTGACTTTAAATTTTTTTTTATATATTACTTGTTTAAAATATATAATGAGAAAAGTAAGTATTAATGGCAACAATCTTAAGCCAGTTTGTTATGGATCACATCCGGAGTCCTCCAAGAAGGTTTAAAATTTTTTCAGTGTTACTGTTATTAGTTTGTCCAGAGCAACTAATATCAGGCAAAATGCTATAAAACTACAAGCGACATGGAATGGGACAATTACTGGTGACAATGTCACCAGTAATCGTCACCATTGAAATTTTGGGTTCTCGATCTCTTTTCTACGTTTAAGGGGGTCCAGGACATAAAATTCTTCAAATTTTGGGAAAAAAATTATTGCATTAAAAAATTTGTGTTTTTTTCGCTAAAATGATGTTTAAATCTTGCTTCTATCTTAATTAGAACAGGATATATTGATTTTTTTTTCAACATTCTAATAGCAACCATTCTTTGTCTAAATCTGTAAATGTGTTTTTCTGTGTGATGGATTTTTTCACCATTCCTCGGTTTTAAATTGTTATAAGTTAAGAACCGTTAAAGATAAATGGTTCAAACTCGGAACATGTCTTTTTAAATTATTTTACTTTAATTTTGATTCATCATATTTAAAAAAAAATTTTTGAAATTATGATTTTTTAAAAATAAGTTACATAATTTTTTTTGAAACTTTTAATCTAAATATTTTTAATTAAAAAAAGTTAACATTTAAAAAAACGTTAAATAAGAATCATAATTTATATATTTCTGTTTAATTAAATGAAAAAATTTTGAAATTCGACAAATAATATTTCGAGTTATAACGATTTTAAACTAGCCAACCTTTTTTTTAAATTTAAAATTTTAAAATTTTTTTAAAGCTTTATAAGAAGTTTTATTATGCGATTTTGTTTACAAATTAAATGGTTAACCATCACAAAAAATTCAAAATTTTAACTCAATAAATAAAAAATTATTTTAAATGTGTCCTGAACACCTTTAAATATTAATTTAATTGGATTTCTCATTACCGATTCTGTAACTGTGCATTTATCTCGCCTCTCCACGTGAGATAGAGCTCAGCGTCTCACGCGTAATTTAATTATTTCAAATGGCCAATCATATTTTGTTAATCTTAAGGTTTTTTTATTGGTGTTTACACCTTCATAATCACAAAGACTTTCTAGAAACACCCGTTTTAGTAATGTTGATGGTACTGAAAAACATTACTAATTAATTTTTCCATTATATACTTTCATCTTAACTTCATCGTAATTCCTTCGTTTGATTATGCTATGTTTGATTTCATAACGAAAGAAAAATATAAATAATATTAATGAAGCAAATAATTATAAGATAAAAAGAACTTTATATATACCACTTTGTTAAGTTTTCTGTTGAAACATATAAACTTGAAAATTCTCTCTTAATTGCACAAACCTGCACTTAACTATTTTTTTTTCACTTGCTTTTATTTAATTTTAATCCCTTTTTAGTCGTTTCCACTATCCACAGACTTTATAAACTTTAAATTTTACAATATTTTTAGTATTTTTCGCACAATATTTTTGTAAACAAACTAAATTCCCATGTATTCTGTTTTCAAAATCGTCAAACGCCGTTGCGCAAAAGTGCAAGCATTGAATTCGACCGAAGCGCCACCTTGAGGATATTTTCGGCTAAAAGTATTGAAAGAATGCATTGTCATCGTGTTCTGAGCAATTCTAAAAGTTTGAAAAATGTCTAGTTAGTCGGGAAGTCAGTTAAAAATCGATTGCAAGATTTGTACTGGACAATTACATACACAAACAAGAAAGCGAGTTAATAAAAACATGGTAAAAAGTTAAGTATGACACAAAATCTTGGGATTTACACTACAAAACCTCTTTGTACACAATACATGAGGGGAAAATATGATAAGCAGTAATTTTTTGACTAAATGTTTCCTTAGCACAAACAAAAATATCTGAAAAGCGCCTTACTCTAGAAAAGGCCGCGTTGCCAACTTTCTTTCGTAAGTTTTACCTTTTGCCTTTCTTTGCAGATCAACAAATAGACGTTTTGAGGTTACAATACTCACCGGTTTCAACATTTCATGTAGATTAGTGTGTGGAACGTATATTGTATTCGCCGGGGCAATCGAGTAGCCGAGTAAAACTGATCATCTTAACCATGCCGTATAGAGAGAAGGAACTCTATGGGCAAAAGTCAATTTTCAACTTCGATTTCAAACAATCAATACAATGGGCAATTATAAATTAACAATTCGTCAGAAGCGGAGAACTTAATCTTTAAAATGGTACCTCATTTATCGATTTTGTTTAAGTATGAAGGGAGAAGAAGGGACCATTACCAAAAATCACCTTCTAGAAATAATATACAGTGATTTCCGCTTATAAGAATCACGTTTGTTATTACTGTTTTTGATTCTTATAAGCGGTTGATTCTGATAGCCGAAATTTAGGTTTTTGGACAGGCACACACACACCTATATATACTTAGATAATTTACCACAAGTTATCTTTTATTAAAATTATTTTTTATTATTTTAAAAATACAACTTAATTTCTAGACCTATAAGTAGATACACGTGATTATGGTAAGAGAAGAAAAAAATCCAATATTTGTTACAACATACCTGCTTAACAGTTTTAACATTTCAACTGCAGGAAGGGAGCAAGAAAAAGTTTTCCACGGTAGTTTGACGTAATGAAGTTTTCAGGATGCTGTTTATAGCTCTTTCAATACTAATAGTCTTAGACGAAGATTCACCTTCTAGCTTACGATTCACGGTTTGATAACGTGCTGAATCTACTAATGTTACGTTTGCCTAAGTGATAGTGGACACTTCACCGAAGATTTATGTGTTTCAGGGTCCAGGAAGCCGCAACCAGGATGTCGGAGACGGGATAAAAGAGTCCCTATTTTTGCTTGTCAGTGGAGAAAAGTGAAATCGAACCCGGACGGGTAAAGATGCCCCTGGGTCAAGCTAATAGGACAGTGTTGTGCTAAAGCGTTTAAGGGAAAACTATTACGTTATGTCTAACAAAGAAAGGGATGAATTTTACGACTATATTCCATCCCATCTTATCAATCTTTCTTTTAAAAAAAATTAAAGAACTTCGTGCCTTTTGAGAGTTTAAGTGGCTTTTTTTGAAAATTAAAAGGAAAGCGAAGAGTGTAAACTGATTCTTAAAACCGGTGGATTGATTCTTTAAAGCGAAAATTTTAACATGGAAATAATACATTTGTTTTTGTTTTCGCGATATTGATTCTTATAAACGGTTGATTCTTATAACCACCGATCACTTATATGATAATAATTGGAAGTTATTTTACGAATGATGCGGACAATAATTAATAACCTCAAAAGAATTTTTAACCAATAGTACTAATAATGACAATAATTCCGCATCTAAGGAAAAATTCTCCGATGAAAAAAAAATATATATGTAAAATAAAACGCACAGTAAAAATAGTTATTTTTTTTCCCCCGTTAGTCTTGAACTTTCATATTTCACAGCCGAAAACTAGTTGTGAGGCCAAAAGAAAAATATCGTTTAAAATCGTTAATTAATGTAATTTAACTTAACATTTTCTTGAATCATAAGTTTGTGTTTCGTGTGCAAACCTTTCGAAGTTAATGCTTTTTGCTAAACGGAAATTTATCGGATCTTGAATTTTCTGCCTTTCTCAATCAGGTCATTTTTTTTTCCTTTTCCCGAGTCTACACCATTAAGGTTTCATTTAGACAAGCTTTCAATATACCCATCTGCTAGAGGGACGGTGTTATACAAATTGCATCCAGGTTGAAAGGTCACACGCGACTGCAGGTCCATTGAAACGAAGGGAAAAGGGGATCTTCCTTTTGACTAAAGCGTTAAAAAGGAAATTATGTTCCTTATGCCTTGATTTCTCATTCACGGCAGGATATATATGAATTTTTTAGGGCAAAATTGATCACAAAATTGTATGGATATCCTGGTTTGCTGGGAATAGGATTTTAGCTACGAATTTAGTGATGCGCTGGGTTAGACATATTATAACAATCTTTTTAAAACGGCCTTGGTACTCAATCCTATGCCTATGTCTATTACTTAAGCCTATTTCTATTAAATGCTATTTATCATACAGTTCGTCCACAAAAGAAAAATTCAAACACAAAAGGCTATGTTGTTTATCACTTGCGAGCTCTGGATAATCCGCACGTAATCGAATTTTCTTCAGTTAAGAGCGGTATGTGTTGTCCAACGTCTGAGATTAGAAAAACACCATGAGGGAAATTCAACGTAGCTGAACACTGCGTTGAAAATCTGTACCTGACGCACCGCCTGAATTGAAACCTCTTTAAAATAGGATTTTCACTTTTTAAAAAATTTTTATGTTCTCAACCTGGAATTTTTTATACTGCAGTCTAAACTTTTCCACAGCAAGGCAAATCTAATAGACTGCCTTGCCTAGAGTTTATTTATTTATTTTTTTACCGCAATGCAATTCTTTCACAGATAACCTTTATCTTTACGTTTATTTTATCACTTCTCTACAACAATTTTACACCATGTTTTACAGCCTCTACGTGGTACATTCCGTTTTCCCCTAGTGACCTTAACCTCTCCTCAAATTAACGACCAACAGCTGATTGCCACAGGAATGGGTAGCAGTGATTATTGCGAACTTTATTGTTTACTGATGCCCTTACCCCCAAAAACATCAGTCGGCATTTTTGGAGTTCTAGAACCTGCCATAGGATCTAGCCCCTCATGTCTCTCCCGCCAGAATGAATATCGAGTTTCCCGTCGGATCTTTGCACACTCTCCGTTTGAGAAGATCGCATAACGGCTGTTAACAAATTGTCGCACACATGCAGATGTAAATCATTGTGGCAGTCAGACTGAGTCGGATTATAGGTATTAGAGGAACATGGTAAGGGCGTCATCGCAGATATGTTTCACGAAATGGACTATACAACGGAAGTGGTGCCTTTTTTCATCTTATAAGGCTGATCTATTTCATTTGTCAGCGTCTGACTCTTTGGGGAATGCTGGGCAAGGTCGACTATTCAGTAGCATGAATTTCATTGTTTGACAACTTGCTATTAATCTGGAGAACCCGACACCACGCTAATGAACGAGGAGAGCAACTGAAATTGTAAATCATTTAACAACTAGCTAGATGCCCATGCTTCCTCTACGGAATACATTAGAACCATAGATTGCGTAACTTAATTTAAATTAACTTTATCAATGTTGTCATTGCTCAGAGGTGTTCACCCTATAATTTTTAACGACCATGATCCAACATTAATTACGGGTTTTAGATTTTTTCATTTATTTTGGGGACTTAAGCCAATTTTAGGTTTTAACCCCTTAAAGGTTGAATTTGAAATAAGTACTTCCTTAGTGAGGACTTAGGACCCTAGAAATCCTCTAAAATTTCAACTTCCTAGGTCATATGGTTCCAGAGATACCATGATCAGTCACTTAGTGTTTTATTTTAGGAGTTTAAGCTACTTAAAACCCCTTTAGATTTTGAAAATTTAAAAACAATTTCTTAGTGAACCCTTAGAGCCTTAGAAGAATCCCCATACAAAAGTTTCCTAAGATTTATGTTCGAGAGATCAGTCATTAAGTAGCATTTGGATTTTGTATAATATATAAATTTGACAGATTTTTTTAAAAATTTTAATACTACGCAAATGTTGTCCAGAATTCATGCAGAACTTTTAGTATTCAAATGCTAGATAAACATAATGTGTTGTGCTCTAAATCAGATTTTTCATTTCAGTACTTAACAAGCGTCGATTTATTTAAATGCAAAGCAGGTGAACAACATTCGAGATCAGAGGAAAAACCTATTTATATGCGTGCGAAGTTCAGCCAATTGATAAACAAATTAGTACTAATAAACAAACTAGGATCGGACATTAGGACTAATACCTGTTATTATAAGCAGATTAGAGTCACCTTATACTTTCGCTACCAGGAAAGGTTCCATTACCATGGCTAACACACTTCTATGAACTTCTCACACACCGAATGACGTAAAAATGTCTACTAAAAATCACAGACTTTTAATTAAAAACTGAGGAAGAAATTTTAATATTTCAATTAGCGAAAGCCGCAATTTTTCCCTTTAGAAAATATATCTTTATAAGAAGCATTATTAAAAGGTACGATGTGTAAAAAATGGAAGAAAAAAACAGTATCGAAACGATGCTGCTAAAAACAAATCAACAGCATTTAGCTCTTAACTGCGGAAAAAGGTGTCTAAACATATACAAAGTATATGAACTTTGATACTATTTTAAAAATTACAATAATTTGACTGTTTTAGTTTATAAGGGAGAGACGTTGAAAATTTACGAGATTTTCTTTATTAATTTGTACTTCAATGGAAATTTTTTACTCTTTGAATATTTTTCATTAGAAAGTTTCATTGCAAAAAATATTTTTTTAAGTTTAAAAACTTTTTCCTTTTGGATTATAATTGGAATCTTTAGTAATTAAGTATGTAGTAATCAAGTATATGGTGCGTTAAAATCTTACCTTTTATCAACGTCCAGTCATTGATATGAGTTATTGTTTAAATAATTCTTAAGTTTAATCTGTACTGTTTAGTTAATGGGAACTATACACTTTTCCTGCTAAGCACAAACAATAGTAAAAGTGGGTGAACCTTATGTTGTTGCTGTTTGCCAATGCCAGGAACTTATCACTGGAGACATTCTCACATAATCCGCGAGAATCGTTGGATGCTTTCAATGGGGGTACCGTATAGGTGATGAACCAACACCATCTCCTGGTGCTATCTCCATTTTGAGAGAGCAAGCACGTCCATAGGAAACATCTGGCTCATGGTACCTTCTCCCACCCTCCCTGACCTCATAGAGAAAATTTATAGTCTGCTGATTTATCATGCCCCTATCCGATCTAGATACGAAAGTATTTAATGGCTTACGTCTGGATTCTAACGGAGCAACCCCCAGTTCCAAGGCAAAAGCGCTACCACTAGACTACCTCTTGCCCATGGACCGTAAGAAAATATTAAATAATGAGAAAAAATAATTGTTAAAAGAAGTCATATGTTCTTGTACCATGCTTTTGTTTATGTTTAACTTTGTGTATATATCTGCAATATATATTCCTCTGGTCATAATAATCGAGCTAGTAGAGGAAGGGGATGTTTATGTAATTCAACAGAAAATTTTAAACAGAGTATAAAATATATCTGACAATTTACTATATAATGATTTTCCTGAAATTTCACAATTACGTATTACCAAATGAGTGGATCCAACTAGATAAATTTATTGTTACTGATACTTCACGAAAGACAGTATTTATCTCAAACAAATGTTACTGTCGTCACTTTCTTCCCCCATCCCTCAATTCCACTAAAAATTCTTTCCCTGCCATTAGCTTGGTCTTACACACTCCAACATGAACTTTCACCTAACACTGTTCCACCAAAAGACACCGAAATGTACCCTCATATTACACACTCGAGGCCGAAATTTCCCGTAAGAGGATTAGGCAGTTACGTGAAATTGTCAACCCTCTTCCCGGCAGCTGGTGCAAATTTCAAGATTTACTGCCCGTCTTCGCCGAGAAGACTACGGAGTAGAAAGATCTCGGGTTATACTGTTACTGGCGTGTGCCTTCAAAGGTAAATGCCCAGGAAAAAACCATAAATTATTGCTGGCCTGCGAACTGTGGATATGCTAGGATATTTAAGTGAAGATTTCAAAACACATAAGTGTAGTTCGATGTATATTTAGAGAATGAAACTCAGTGGTACAAACTAAATAATCGGTAGAAAAAGAAGGTAGTGCACTTATCAACTCCTCACTTCCAAACGAAAATTTTTATTTCGGAATCAGAACCTCACCTAAAAAGTAACTTTCGCTGCACCATTGGTGCGACTTAGTCCATTTCTATAAATAGAAAAAATAATCTGTATAAAATTTTAATAAGACCGATTATTCTTTATGGCTGCGAATGCTGGCCCTTAAATAAATCTGATGAGAATAAACTCTTAGTTTTTGAGCAAAAGATTTTACGCAGAATTTATGGTGCAGTGCGAGGAAATAACATTCGTTATAACCATGAATTATACCTTAAATATAGGCAACCAAATATAATAAGAGTAATTGAATCTTATCGTATCAAATGGATAGGCGATGTTTATAGATAGGAAGACACTGACCCTGTTAAAAAACTGACTGTTTATAAAATGGAAGATACTAGAAGAAGAGGGAGACCATGTAGTAAATGGATTGATTGTGTCGAGAGAGATCATTGCAATTAACCGGTGGAGAATATTGCGTCTGATCAGTCTGGATGGAGAAAACTGACTGGGACTGTCTTGGCCTGTACCAGGCTATAGTGCTGATGAAAAAGATTGGGGCGACTTAACATGGCGTCAAATGATATAACTATTATCGCTGGATTATGTCTTTACAAAAATGAAGCCTCAAAGCTCAGTGTTGTTCCTTTGGAGGTCACTGAAGAAGTGTAAAATTTATTTCTTTGACCCTAACAGTGCAGTTAACACAGTGACTATAAATATGGACTCAAATTTACAGAACTATGTCCAATTTGAGACCACATACGATGGTCCCACTGTCACTCTCGGGCTATTTTCCCTGAAGTGACTTCACTGGGATGTCTTTGTGACTATACGCCAGTGATTCATCACTGAGTGTCGTCACAAGATGTTGTATGACTGTAAACATAATGCTACCCCGCCCACAATCCACTATACAATCTTGGTCACTATTGTTTTTCTCGGTGACATCACCCTAGATGTCATCACTGAACTATACAACTTGATAGTGACTTGAGGGTGGTGGGTGGGGGTGAATTTCGTTGTAGCCGAACTGAGACGTCTCTATTTATGCATAGATATATGTTCATCTGAAATAAATGTCTCTAATTGAGTATTAAAATAGTTTTATAGGTATATTCATATATTCTGTGTTTGAGAGAACTGTTATGTGTACTATATATTAACATCTCATCAGTAGAAAAAAAATATGGAAAGTATGAAAGTATACTCGCATACTCTGTGCTTAATAGAACTGCAATGTGTTCTATATATTAACATCTCATCAGTAGAAAAAAATATGGAAAGTATGAAAGTATATTCATATACTCTGTGTTCAGCAGACCTGCAATGTGTTTTATATATTAACTACTCAAAAGTAGAAAAGAATACTAAAATTAGTAGGAACGCAAGGCATATCAGGCAAGATGAAAATAAAAGAACGAAACTTTTAATTATAAATACTTTTTATTTTTAAAAAAAATTGTATAAACTATTCCTATATGTAATGTTTTTTAGAATTTAAATTAATTTGGAGCGGAACAATGAATGGAACTTTATTTATATCAGAAAGGTAAACAATGACAGAAAAGAACAACTATTACTGCACTCAAGCTGGAAAGATAATACACAAATCAGCGAGTAGAGATTATTCTTTTCATGTAGTTTTTTCCAGATATAATATAGAATATCCCAAAAAGCATTCCAAAGAAGTTACAAAAGAACTCACTATAAAAGTTACAAACGACCCACTATATTAGTATTATAAAAGTATCAAAATATAGCAAGTGGTGACGAGGATGGGATCTAAAGCCGCTGGTTTTGAATGTTTTGAAGCTTCACCATAGAAGACTGGGAGAGTTTCGTGGAATGACTTGAAATATATTTTTTGATGAATGATATGAAGAAGAGAAGAAGTTCCAACGATTTTAAGTCTTATGGGAGCTTCGACTTATAGACTATTAAAGAACCTGTCAACTCATGTAAATTCTTCTATTAACCCACTATAACCCACTATTAACCCACTTAAATCCGAAGCCTTTGGAAATGACGGAACGTTTCGGATTTTAAATGCGCAATCAGTTTGAAGGTGAGCAGATTTCTCAGTATCGTGCAGATTTGCAAAACTTATCAGTTCATTTTGATTTTGGTGGTAATTTTAAATATACACTCGAACCTGTTTTTAAGCGGTGGATAAGGACTGCATGAAAAAAAGAAAAAGCACAAAGAATCTCACAAAAAAAAAATCACCTAAAATAACTTAAAATTCCCATTTAGTTAATTTCTTACTTTTTCTTACTTTTTATTCATATTATATGTTTTTGTGGTTGGGGTTGGGGGGAATTTATTCCCCTATTTTAACGCCCTTACAGGTTCGATTAAAAAAAAATAAAAATCATTCTTAGTGAGCTTTTGGGACATTAAAGAAACCTCCCTGCAAAATTTCAGCTTTCTAGGTCTTCTGGTTCCAGAGATACAGTGACCACTCAGTCAGTATTTTAGTTTAGGGGATTAAGTCCCTTTCAATCCCCCCCTTAAAATTTGAAATTTTCCATAGATTCTTATTGAGCACCTAGGGTCTAAAAGCAACCAGCCTGCAAAATTTCAGGTTTCCGGGAGTTACGGTTCCAGGAATACAGTTCCAAGGATCCATATTCCGTACCTTTAATCCACCTGAAAGTATGAATTTTCAATAAAATATTTCTTAGTGAGCACTTTGGAACTAAGAGCAACCACTATACAAATTTTCAGCTACCTAGTCTTTATGGTTCCAGTGATACAGTGTTTTTTTTTTTTGAGGGGGGGGGGGCTTAATTTCCTTGAAATTCAAATTTTCAATAATTTTTTCTTAGTGAGCAAGTTGAACCTAAGAGATACCACCATTCAAAATTTCAGGACTTACGGATCTAAAGATACGGTGATAAGTCAGTGAGCGAATGGTATTTGCCTTTTTGTATATACACTGCTGGCCACTGTAAATGCAACACCCTGAAGGAAACATGCAAATAACATGAAATTTACAACATGCATTAGCGGAGGTGAGATATGCAAATGATTAGAATTTCAGCGCAGACGCACATCACGCGCGCCTGTGGCCCCACTTCAAAGCGCTATTTAAGGCTTGGAGATTTCGACGATTTCAAGTTCGGCAATTGTGTTTTTCTTGTGGTTTTTTCAAAAAAAACGATCAATTATGCCTCGTCGAAAACAGCGATCATCTTTTGATCAAGTATCCGAGTTCGACAGAGGAAGGATAGTGGCCTACCGAGATTGTGGATTATCTTTCAGGGAAATCGGTAGTCGTGTTGGACGAAACCAAACAACTGTAATGCGGATATGTGATCGTTGGATGCAGGAGGGTACGACGGACCGGCGTGTTCGATCGCATCCACCTCAGCGCACCACTTCACGTGATGACAGGCAAATTGTGCGCATGGCAGTGACGGATAGCTCAATCACATCACGAACCATAGCACAGCACATGCAGTCTGTAACGCATCATCCAGTGTCTGCGCGTACCATTCGACGCCGTTTACAGCAGAGTGGTCTGTCCGCAAGACGTCCATTTCTTTGTCTACCCTTGACGCAGAACCACAGACGTCTCCGCCGCCAATGGTGCGATGAGAGAAGGATGTGGACGGCAGAATGGAATGAAATTGTCTTTACTGACGAGTCACGAGTCTGCAACACCACGATGGTCGCATTCGAGTCTGGAGACATCGTGAAGAGAGGATGCTGAACAGCTGCGTTATGCACCGCCACACTGGTCATGCACCGGGTATTATGGTATGGGGCGGTATTGGATATCACTCTCGCGCACCTCTAGTACGCATTGCCGGTACTTTAAACAGCCAGCGCTACATCTCCGAGGTGTTGGAGCCAGTTGTCCTTCCTTACCTTCAGGGCTTGCCCACAGCCATATTTCATCAGGATAATGCGCGACCACACGTGGCACGCATTGTCCAACGGTTCTTCGTCAATCGCCAGATTGAATTGCTTCCCTGGCCGCCTCGCTCTCCGGATCTTTCCGACAGAAAACATGTGGTCCATGGTTGCTCTACGATTGACCCAGATTCCATCCCCAGCTGCCACAGCAGATCAACTTTGGCAACGTGTGGAAGCTGCTTAGTCTGCTGTACCCCAAGAACTCATCCAAAGTCTCTTTGAATCAATGACGAGGCGTGTGGCAGCGGTGATCTCCAACAATGGCGGCTTCTCTGGCTACTGATTTTGGCAGGAACCACACTTCACAGAAGTCTATAAATTTAATCATTTGATACTTGGTCAACATGTTATCTACAAAATAAATTTTGTTGTGATATCTCTTGTCTTTCTTGGTGTTGCAATTTGGGTGGCCAATAGTGTATATGTGTGTTCTCTCATTTTACACTAGATGTTAATACCTGAAATACATAAATTTCATTGCAAAGTGTCGATGAGTAATTTTTTAATTTTCTTCTTTGTAAAAAAAAAAGAAAAAAAAGGGAGATTTTGGGATTTTCAGAACAATAAAAATAATTTTAAAATTGAACCTGCGATGTATTAATTATTTAGCTCAGCAAGAACAACATCACAGGATTTGAATGCCAACATGAGTCTGAAATTCTATTACATTTCTTTTGCCTACTTTGGTGATCTTATATTGAGAAGGGCCTTTGTGCACTTTGTGCAACCAGAACTTTGAGATGGGCAAAGATCATCTGCTAAGTTGTTCTTCACTGAATGAAGAAATCTTATACAGTCGATATTGGTGGGCTAGGGAGTTGATACAATTGACATCCAGCGACTGATTTTCTTTCATGTTTATGTAGTTCATATTTGCGGTTTTGATGCAATTATTGTTCTTTTTTTATTGTTTTTGTATTGTTCAGCTTTTCTATTTTTGTTTTATATGCTCTAATTTCATGCACCTTTGATGCATGGGAGCCAATGATGTACAATCAAGTGCTTTTGCAATAATAAAAAAATATTGAGATGGGAAATCACAATTTTTAAACGGCAAAGTGTTGATTTGTGTGTAAACCGGATCGTCATGATACGATGTATAAGTGTCTCGTAATATTAATGTAGAAACGGATAAATGGCTCGTATTTACATCTAGTTTAATATAAGCTATATACAGTAATCATAATATACAGTAAGTTTTTCCGTAGGGCTCTCGTAGCATAGATTAGGGAGTGCGGGGTTCATAAATACAGTTCAATAGAGACCTCAAGTCTCCTAGATTTCTCGCGCTCTCTCAGTACGTCAAAACTTCATCAAAGTCCAGTCTATAATGTTCTCCGCCTCGTGCTGTCTCGTTCCTTCTTTTCTTCCTTGGAAAATTCTCGTATGCTCTCCCACACCACGTGTAGTATTATTCACTCTTCCCCGGGAGTCACCTTTTTCATCCTTTGTCGGCAGATCCTTTTTCTGCGGTTAAGTATTCACAGCCTTTTGTCGGCCGCGTCAGCTAGTCTCACCCATTCTTACCTCATCTCCCTTCCTGCGATAATGGTGTTTTGCTTAACTATTCTAAATGATGTGTCCATTCCATTTATTATCATAATTATCCTCTTTTAAAAAGTTCCATTGCGGTGTTAATGATCCTGTCGATCTTACTTAAGCTCGCCACATCTGTACTGGATTTTCCAAAATTCGGATTGAGCCTGCTTCACACTATGTGAGAGTCTCACATAGTGTAAAATCTAATTGCTTGTTTTTTAAGACTCAGTATAAACTAATAAAGATTTGATATACAATAAACCTTAATTATACTTCGACTTCCGAAAGGGAATAATATTAACAGTTTTGGAGTAAATCAGTAATATTAGTCATCTATGCTATTGGGAAAAAAATGTAGATCATAAAAGGCATATATGTCCCATTGTGCATTAGAGCAAGCTATTGATATTTGCATTACCTAAAACCAAAACATCAGACTCGAAAATAAATACATTAAATAACCTTTATTACACTCATGAGATTAAAGGATTAATTTTCTTTCGTTGATCTCTGTTTTCCGTTTCGAAAAAAACCTTCAGCTGACAACAATAACATCTGATGACACTGCTGCCATAATTTATGTGCATTCTTTGAACGCTCTCTTCCCTTTCAACATCCATAATAGGTCGCATAAATTGTTCAGAGAGCAGCTCCTGCCAATTATATAACCGTTTCTCAACCCCTAAAACTCTAAAAAATAGCAAAATAACACCCCAGTCCATCTATAACAGGTTATTGATGAACTCGCATTTATTGTTCAAAAAGATCAACCTCAGGTTTCCGCCTCCTGGTGGCAGAAAGTGAAACTGAATAGATTTTTTACCCCCCTGTCTTTTGTTTTGGGGTCCGGACGGTAACTGTCTAGGATTTTGCAGTCTATTTCCATGATAATAGTGCCCGGGGCTGTGGTTTTACATTGTTTGAGTACAATGGGATGACACCGTAACGCCATTTGGGGGCTGGGGAACGGGGTTGGAAAGATTGAAATTTTATCCCGGCTTCGTTTCCTTCTGCAGATAATTTGAAGGCATATCAGTCTAAAGCGAAAACATTTTATTTTAAATTACCATCCCAACTCAAACCTGATTTCCAACCATTTAAACCCCCGAGACAGTTTTGAATTAGCATATATGCGTTGTTTCAGTGGAGAGAGCGTTGCTCTGTGAAATAATGTTAGAATTAAACAGTGTATACCGACATAATATGAGTTCAAAGGACTGAATACTATCAGTGAAAAAGAGATAGTTAACGATCTTTTGGATATTTTTTATTAAAAGAGTAAAACTGCATTATTTAGTTTATTTTCTCTAAATGGAAGAGATATATAATCACAGCTAGACTACCGGCAAACAGTAAAGTCACCTAGTAAACCCTGGTTAAGGAAAATTCAAGTTACCGTATATTTCGGACCATAAGACGCACCCTTAAGTTGATATTTTATGTAAAAAACATAAAAAAAATCAACTTGTGTCTTATGGTCCGAAGTTAACATTAAAATAAAATAAATATTTTCTCTTATATATATATATATATATATATATATATAACTCATTTCAATAGGCTCTTAGATTTTGTAACTAAACATAATTATATAGTACACAATAATAGTATATACTTACAGTTAAAGGTGTACCACAAGGTGGAAATTCTTCTAGTATGCTAGCCAATTTATACTTACATTTTTTTTTAATTTGATAATATTAATAATATTGATAATAGCAATTACACAATATTTAGATATCTTGATGACATAATTGTAATTAATAAAAGTAATAATAATATAGCATTACATTTTTACCCTCTTAATCTGGAACTAATACAAAATAGCCAAGATAAACTTAATGCAAACTTTTTCACTGTACACACACATATATATATATATATATATATATATATATATCTATATATATAAAACAGTTCCGTAACTGACTAACTATATGACTGACTGAATGACAGATAACGCACAGACGAAACCACTGGACCTAAAGGGCTGTAATTTTGCATGGTGATTCTTCTTATAGAGTAAGGGTGCACTAAGAAAGGTTTTTGAAAAATTCTTCTTAGATTTTCTTAAATTAAATTTTTAAGCTATTTTTGTAACTTTTGTTAAGTATGCATTTAAAATAATAATCTGAGGGTTATAAAATTTATATCACAAGAAAGATCATAAAAATTCCTTTAAAATGAAATCTTTTTTGAATCTTTACCTCCATTTTCTGATTTTTAGTGAATTTTTAAAAATTAATTTTCAGAATTTAATTTATTAAATGCTGATCACGTGGTTTCTTTTCTTTTTGTGATACTTTAAACTAATTTTGCGTCACGTGCATAACAACGAAATAGACAAAAATAATTTTTTTTCTTCTTGCTAATACTGCAGACGGTTGGACATTATCCAAAAAAATATTAAAATACAGTAAAAGAAATGTTCATTAAACTCTACTATATTAACTGGACTGTATTCTTTAGTATGTTCTAATAGATTTAACTTGAATATTTTCTTCTACATTATTTTGTCTATAAAAATATCCATTATGATCTTTTTATAAGTATATTTTTTATTTCTTTTACATCAGTTGCATACATTGATCGTTGTATTTATTATATATATATAAAGTAAGAAATTGAAACTATCATTATATGCCTAACAAAATTCAAAATATTCTTTTCAAAAAATCCTCTCATAAACCTGAGGTACGTCTTATCGTCCGGTGAGTCTTATAGTCCGAAAAATACAGTAATCTAGACATAAAATGAAATCTCCGAAATAAAGATTAAATTTCAAACTAATTTAATTCCTTTTTTCCTGTGTATGATGATTCAAGAAACCAACTGCTTATTTTGAGACGCAACCTGTCTGGACAAAAAATGCTTTGGATAGCAACTTTTTTGGTAGGTTTGCAATCCTTTAAAAATGCTGGGACTTTTTTCTTTCTCTTTCTCCATTTTAAATGCACGGGTACGAGAGAGTGGCATTATTTGTATAAACACAATTTTACTGAAAATATAAGATTTCTCTTTCAGCTAAAAGAAGCCAACGAATCTCACTTTCGGCTAACTTTTCGTCTAATATCTGGTCTAGTTAAATCTTCTGGTTTAATTTTTGTTGAAACATTATCAAAAATAGCATAATAATTTATGAAAATTATCAAAAAAATCACGGTATCTACCGTAATGAAATATGAACGGTAAACTACCGTCCATATTTGATCACTTTTGTGGTTGATTAACACATTTATAAGTGATAAAATAGAGACGGTAAACTATCATTCATATCTTATCACTACTTGGGTTGATTATCTCATCAAAGCTATCAAACCTTAAATTTGATATAGTATGTTTAAAGATGATCAATAGTAGACATCTTTCACTTGCCAAAATTTAGTACAAATCTCAGAAAAATTGCCAGATGGTAGCCAATAAGAACTATAACTTTAAAAAACCCATAAATCTACTATATCTTTCATTCATGTCAATCATAAAAATAATTATAGCTTTCGAAACTGTTAAATATTAAAACTAAAAACACGTTAGACGTTTGAAAACTATTTAAGGACTTTAAAAGTCACAAAAAACTAAATGGGTTGAAGCATTTGTTCCTCTATTTTAAAGGTTTTTAAGTGAAATTTTTCCCTCAGTTCCCATGTATTGAAAATACTTAAATGCAAACTAGTTACTATTTATTTTTCAAAATGCATATTCAAAATCAGTATCAGGGAACTTGAGAACATTTAAGGAGAAATTTCTAAATGTGAGGACAATTAACGTCCCTAATGAGCTTTTTGCTTTCTTGAGATCTGAAAATTTTGAGAACTAGCTTCAAGATCCGACGATATCTGGGAGCCGTAATATTAACATACATTTAAAATAATGTTTTTCAATTCTGGTTTACTTATTTTGATACCCATATAATGATAAATCGGTAGGTTTACACGACGCTTTTTCACGTTTTCCACGTACTGAAATTATTTAAAATGCATATCAATAATTTATTTTTCAAAATTCATATATTGAATCAGTATCAGTGTATTAGAGAACATTTAAAGAGAAATTTCTAAATTTGAGGACAGTTAACTTTCCCAATAAGCCTTAATTTTTTATTTATTTTTTTTTTTTGAGAAATAAAAATTCTGAGAACTAGTTTCAAGATTTGACGATGTCTGGTCACCTTGATATTAACATACATTCAAAATAATGTTTTACAATAATGGTTTACTTATTTTGATACCCGTATAATGCTAGATCATTAGGTTCGTACGACGCTTTCCGTCAGTTCCCATGTATTGAAAACACACCAGTAATATATTTTTCAAAAAGCATTTATTGATTATATGCATATATGGATGCAAGTATCAATGCATTAGAGAACATTTAAGGAGAAATTTCCAAATTTGAGGACAGTTAACGTCCCCAGTGAGCTATTAGTCTTTTGAAGACCTGAGAATTTCGAGAACTAGATTCAAGATTCTATAAAGTCTGGTAGTCTTATGGTAGTCTTAAAGGGTTAACATACATTTGAAATAAAAATTTACATTATTTATTTTCATACCCAAATAATAATGGGCCATTAGGTTCATACAAGGCTTTTCGTCCTTTCCCATTTATTGAAAATACACACCAGTATTTTTTTTTCAAAATGTATTTTGAATCAGCATCAGACAATTCGAGAATATTTAAAGAGAAAAATTCTAAATTTGATAACAAATTGACGCCAACCAATGAGCTTTTAGTTTTTTAGAGACCTTAATGAAACTTTGAGGACTGGTTTCAAAACTGGATTGCCATAAGGCGACAAGGGACTTTCCACCTCACTTTTTTAAATTTTCAATATTTTATTTTATGTACAAAATGGGAATAATTTATGTTGTTTTTTACTACATTGAAGGCACTTAGTATTCACAAATAAGTATTTTTTGGAAGAAAAATGCCTGTTTTGCAAAAAATCCTTCAAAATTGCTAGAATTTTTCAAATTGCTCCATGCTCCTTAATTTTCTTCCGATTCCTACCAAATTTCCCACAATTGTAAATTACAGTGTTTGTCACGAAATTGTGCATTGTTCTTTGAAACCACAAATATTTTCCAAATTTGTAGACCATGAAATAAAGTAGAAACGAGCAAAAACATAAAAAATAACAGGCCGATTTAAAAGAAAATTATTTTTGACTTTTTATTTACACTAAAAAAAATCAATTTATAATTATGCTTAGATAAATACGGTAAATCTGTATTAAAAAATTGAAGGTTTTAAATAATATGGGATGCTCATGGAGTATTTTGAAAAATGTTAGCTTTTTTAAATTTTTTTTAAAACAGGTATTATTCTGCCAAAAATCCTTATTTTGAATTCTAAGGGTCTTCATTTTAGGAAAAAAAGAATATTAATTTTTTTCATCTATATACATAAAACAGTTCCGTAACTGACTGACTCACTGACATATAACGCACAGACCAAACCGCTGGACCTAAAGGGCTGAAATTTTGCATGGCGATTCTTCTTATAGTGTAAGGGTGCACTAAGAAAGATTTTGGAAAAATTCTTTTTAGATTTTTTTAAATTAAATTTTTAAGCTGTTATAGTAACTTTTTTTAAGTTTGCATTTAAAATAATAATTTGGGGGTTATAAAATTTATATCACGAGAAAGACCATAAAAATTCCTTTAAAATGAGATCATTTTCAAATCTTTACCGCCCTTTTCTGATTTTTGGGGAATTTTCAAAGATACATTTTTAGAATTTAATTTATTAAATGCTGATCACGTGATTTCTTTTTCTGGTACTTTAAATAAATTTATCGTCACGTGCATAACAACTAAATAGACAAAAAAAATATTTTTTTCTCTTGGTAATGTGGCAGACGATTGGACATTATCCAAAAAAATATTAAAATACAATAAAAGATATTACGTTCCTCAAACTGTACTGTATTAACTGTACTCTATTCTGTAGTATGCCCTATTACATTTAATTTGAATATTTTCTTCTACATTATTTTGTCTATAAAAATATCTCTTACAATTTTTTTATAAATATTTATATATATTTTTTACATCAATTGTATACACTGATCGTCGTATTTATTATAAATAAATAAATAAATAAATATATATATATATATATATATATATATATATATATATATATATATATATTTATTTCTTTTGGCTTTAATTGCATACATTGATCGTTGTATTTAATTTGAATGTACTCCGTAGCGAAGTGCGGGATTTCAGCTAGTTCTGTATTTGTTCCCTTAATCTTAACAAACACTTGAAATTATGTTTTGTCATAGTAACCAGATGCATTTATTGCAAGTCAAAGATCTTCCATTTCTACTCTTGACTCACAACCTATCATCGCAACAAGGCATTTGTTCCCCCATTTTATGTTTTCCCTTTTCGCCAAGCATCGCAGGTCATTTTTCTACTTTTTTAATCCCATCTTTGAATAGCGCCGGGACCGCCTTAACGTTTCGACTAAACGAATGACAAACGATGACACCCCCCGCTGGTCCCTTAACGGGGAACCGGGGGCAGTCACTCCCCCACCTCCAAATAGACATCTGGTATCACAATTACAACACTTGGCGAACTTCCCTCTCTCACTCTCCGATCCCCCCCCCTTTCGCAGAAGCGATAAAAAGCGAACAGTGGCGTAATATAGAGTAAATTATCCCGGACGGTTGTTCATTAGTTGCTTGTGGCGAAAATTTTAGCGTTCCTACGAAACTCATATCGTTATTGGAGTAAAAATTTCCTCCTGCCTTTTGCTGCGCCGGGAGGGGGGGATTTAATAACTTTCTGCAGCTAGACTGAGAGTTGAAAACATTAAAGAAATACGATAGCTGCCTATAGCACAAAGCAGGAGGTAAGTGCCGCGGAAAGAAAGTGTGAAATATTGATGAAAAGACATTTTCATTGCAGGCATTTTGTTTCTCGAGGGTTTCTAGCTGAGACATTATCTCCAGCAGGGAAAGTGAAGATTTACCCCTAACTGTGGAGCATACCATCGTCGACAACTCAAATTATACACTAAAGAGGGTGCGTTTAAATTATGGAAATTTCTCTGGTGAGCCTGCATTATAAATCCTCGAATGGGTTGCGTCGATGTTTTAATAACAGCCGAAGAGAACAATCTTTTGTATTACATTGCAAACATCTAAAAGATCTACTTTTTACTCAAAAAAAGGCCGGGGAAATAATCAGTTCTACCAGTACTCTAAAACGCAACTTTTGCGCAAACTTTTGTGCGGTAAAAGTGGTGCGCAAACTTTTTTCGACGGCAACCCACTTTCTTTGAATAAAAAAAATCTCTCGATCCCATGAAAATTTTTGGTAGTAGTAGCAATTTAAAATGCAAAAAATCAAGAAAATGTCAACAAACACATAGAAAAAAGAAATGCACCTATACCTCGCTATACGGCCGCTCTTTATACGGCATTTCGCTATAACGGCCTTTTTTAATTATGGCACTTTTTCGATTTACGGCCCACAATGTTTCGTTATACGGCCACAACAGTGGAAAGTTGTAATGGCAGCATATTGTAATGACTTCAATAGTGGCCTGCATGAAGTAGAAGATAGTGACGTAACAGCTGCAACACTTATTAGTGTTGTTTTCCCCACGCGCTGATTCAACTCAACTCCAAAAATAATATAAGAGGATTTTTAATAGATTGTATAAAATTTTTTGAACTCGTTGTGTATCAATAAGATTTCTGGTGAATGGATGTTAAATATAATTTATTTTCATAAGAAGAGAATTATTCCTTTCGCCACAAAACACAAACACGCTACAGACTTGTATTATTGGTGGCAAGCGTCGGGATGGAATTATCAAGTGCCGATTGCAAGCTAAGTAGAATTTGATTTGAATTCTAATAAATAGTTTGGCGATTAAAGAAGAATATCGAATTTGAGAAACTTTGATTTCGTTTATGATTTATATAAACTATCTGTCTTGAAATTATTGACTCTACATTTGTATTAGTGTTAGGGTAATAATTCTTTAATGGAATTTGATAGTTTGGCGTTTGAAAAGTCTCATGAAAAAAGTTTCCGAGAAGAATTCTAGATAAAGTTGATGTATGACGTTTTGAATGTATTTTCCCTAACGTAAAGTCTGAATTTGAAATTATTTATTTCAGCAATTGTATTTTTGTTTTGGAATAGTAGTTCAGTGAAGACTTTATATCAACTGTTTGGCTAGCGATTTGGCGATATGTTTCAAGAACGACTGAAAGTTCATTATTAGGAACTGTATATATGTTCTTGTTTAAATAAATATGAAATAGAATTTGACATAAATTCAGAAGAAGTTTGGGAAAGAAAATACCCGAAATATTATTGAAAATAAACTTAGAATTTGTTTTTGAAAGAAGTGCACGTGATTATAAAAGAAATATTAAAGTCATATTTTGTTTTGAACGTGCGTTTCAGTGATATAAAAAGCCGAATTGAAACAAGAAAGTTTGAGATTTATTTCAGCAAACGATTTTTATTAAAAAAAATAATTTAAATTGTGCAGTATTTGCAAAACATTATTGTGTATTTTTAGATTGTGAAAAGTTTGTGGAGTTAGAACAGACTTCCTTTTGAAAGGTAGATTTTTGGTTGAAAACTTTACCTATTATAATTGTGGTAATTTGGTGCAAGTTCAAGTTAAAAGAATCTATTTTGAAATTTTTAAGAAGGTTGTGATTTGCGTGTGGTTGCTAACATGTCTTTCTTAGCCAAAGGTAGGAAAGCGGACTTATTACTTGTTTGCGAAGAATTGGGAGAAGAGATATCATCTTCGAATAAGATTCCCGAAATAAAAGCAAAAATTTTAAACAGTAGCAATTATGTTGAAGCTGATGTTAAGATTATTCTAGAAAGAGTAATTGAAGACAGGAAAACCGAAGAAGCTCGCCAAGATCAAGCTCGCCAAGATGAGTTAGCTCGCCAAGAACAAGCTCGCCAAGATCAGTTAGCTCAGGAGAAAATACAGTATGATCTAGAAATGAAACGTTTGGAACTTCAGACTCAAAGTGTGTCAAATCCTCCAACCCGTCAAACAACCGGTATGGAAGAGCATAAAATACAATTAATGAATATAACTCCAAAATTTGATGAAGAACGTGATGAAATGACTCTCTATTTAATAAACTTTGAACGAAAAGCAGAAATGGCTAAGGTTCCAAGAAGAGATTGGGCCGCCTATTTATTGGGAGTGCTGCCAGTGGAGGTTTCCAATATGTTGGCGAGAGAACCACCGGAAACCGCAAACAATTACGATTCTGTAAAAAGTCTTATCTTGAAGAGATACAAATTAAATCCTGAAAAATTAAAGCAGTTGTTTTACAGACATCAGAAGAACGCAGAAAAATCTTGGAGAAATTATGCTTATGAATTGAACAGCTATTTTACAGAATGGGTCAATGATTTAGAAGTATCTACGTTTGAAGAGTTGAAAGATTTAATCGTAACCGAACAACTCAAATTTAGAGTTCCTGCTGATATAAAAGATCACTTTCTCGATGATTGGATAAATTGGAAAAAGCCTTACGAATTGGCGGAAAAATTAGACGAATATGATGATATTAGACAAAGTTTCCGGAAGAAGGAATTCCCTCGGAAGAACACAAGTAAAGTACCAGGAGGTAACAACAGTGGATATAAGCCTAAAAACCAGACAAACAATTATAATGATAAGCCTTTTCCACAGCGAGAATTTCACAAGGAGAGAAATGAGGAAGCTGAATTCGAAAGAAGGAAACAGCCTCGTTGCTATGAGTGCGGATCTCTTTCGCATTTAAGACCACAATGCGATAAGCCTAAAAAGAAAGTTGAAACTGTTGCTTCCAACATGACTGCAAGGTATGGATACCAGGATGCACTTGCCCCCTACATAAGTATGAGAAAAGTAAATGGGATCGAGATGCCGATACTACGAGACACGGGTGCGAGTTTAGACTTGATTTGTAAGAAGTATGTCAGTCCGTCGATGTATACAAGTGAAACAGTGTGGATTAAATCTCCGCTGGAAGAAAACCCCACTTATTACCCTTTAGCTAAAGTAGAACTTGAATGTGAATTTGGGCACATAGTGACCAAAGCTGCTGTTTTAAGAGACTCTTTGGATCAAGGGAGGTATCTTTTGGGGAACAAGACCGCTGCATTGTTTGAAGAAGCAAAGCAAGTCGAAGATGTCAAGATTCATATGGTGAATGCTGTTCAGACCCGTGCTCAAAAGAAAATATCTGAAGATGTCCAGAGTCTAGGAGTGGATGAAAATATTTCGGAATGTAGCCCAGATATTGAAGTCCCTCTGGAAGAAAATGTCTTACCTATAGCAGATTTTAAGATTCCGGAATTAGACCTTATAAAACTATCCCCAGAAGATTTTTTAGAAGAACAACGAAAAAGCGCTCAATTGAAACCTCTGTTTCAGGAGGCTGAAAGCAACTTAAGTTCTGGGAACTCCAGGTATGTGGTGCGAGGTCAAGAACTATTCTTCCGTAAAGAAGACAAAGATGGGACAGAACGATTATTGCTTGTAGTTCCAGAGAGATATCGAACACAAATGATGAAAATTTGCCATGAAGAAACTGCGGCTCATTTGGGTGCAACCAAGACTAAAGATGTTTTGTTCAAAACATTCTATTGGCCGAACTGTTATAAAGAGGTGGAAAATTTTGTGAAGACCTGTGACGTATGTCAGAGAGCAGGAAAGCCACAGGATAAAAAGAAAGCCCCTCTAAAGATAGTTCCGGTTATTTCAGAAGTATTTTCCAAGCTAAAAATTGAAGCTTGTGGTCCTTTACCGATGACGCCTTCTGGAAACAAATACCTCATCACTGTGATATGCATGTCTTCCAAGTATCCAGATGCCATTCCTGTTGAAAATCTGCGATCAACTACTGTAGTGGACGCCCTGCTTCAAGTTTTTAGCCGCATGGGGTTTCCAAAAGAACTGCAAACCAACCAGGGCACGTCATTCATGAGTGCTTTAACCACAGAATTTCTGGAAAGGTTTGGAATCAAAGTCGTGCGAAGCTCCGTACATCACCCACAAAGTAATCCAGTTGAGAGAATGCACAGAACGCTAAAGAGGATTCTTCGTGTCCTATGTCTTGAATCTGGTCCGGACTGGGAGAAAATTTTACCTCAAGCCCTTTTTGCATTAAGAACTGTGACTCACGACAGTACAGGTTATTCCCCAGCAGAACTTGTCCATGGAAAAAAATTAAAGACTCCTGTTATGTTACTGTATGACAAATTAACAGAACAAGATCGTGAAGAAGATAGTGTTGTAGACTATGTTTTCGAACTGATGAATCGCATGAAGAGATATCAAGAAATAGCAGTGCAAAACATGGAAGTTGCCAAAGAAAAACAGAAACTATGGTACGATAAGAAGACCGTTAAAAGACAGTTTGCTATAGGAGATTTAGTGTTGGTTGTGGCACCATCAAGACCTAATAAGCTATCAGTACAGTGGGTAGGACCTGGTGAAGTAGTACAGCAACTGTCAGAAACCAACTATGTGATCAAGTTTCCTGAAAAAGAAAAAACTCATGTGTACCACATCAATATGCTTAAATCATACTTCCAAAGGGCAGAAAATGTAAATCTGTTGTGCTTGGAAGAAACTGAAGAAGATTAAGATATTCCTATTCCTTGCCATGAAGAAAATCCAAACATTTCTGAACTGCCTGAAATTTTTAGAGAACTCAGATTGAATGCGCGATTATCTGAAACTCAAAGAACTCAAATGGAAAATTTGTTGACTGCCTACTCCAATATCTTTTCGAATCAGCCGGGATGTACTGACTTGGTTGAACACGATATTGAATTAGAGACAGAAAAACCAATATTTGCAAAACCTTATAGGATGTCCCCACGACAAACAGAAATTCTAAAGAGGGAGGTGAAAAAAATGTTGGATCTAAAGATAATTGAATCAAGAGACTCTGACTTTACCTCTCCACTAATACTGGTGGAAGTACCAGGAAAAGAAGGAAGACCATGCATAGACTATCGTCGCTTAAACAAAGTAACGAGAACACAGTATTTTCCTATGCCAAATATAGAGGAACTTATAGAGAAAGTGTCATCAGCGAAATATATTACTGTTCTAGATTTAACCCGAGGTTACTGGCAAATACCTTTGAGTGAACGGGCCCAGCGTTATGCTGCCTTTGTGACAAGCTTCGGCACCTATAGGCCATTAAGGTTGCCGTTTGGACTCAAGAATGCTCCATATTATTTTAGTAGAATGATGGCTGGGTTGTTGCAAGACTGTGAAGAATTTGCTGTACCCTACTTGGACGATGTTGCAATTTTTTCTAATACCTGGGAAGAGCATGTGAAACACATAGAACAAATCTTCATGAAGATGAAAACAGCTCATCTCCACATAAAGCCTTCCAAGTGTCAGTTCGCTCAGGAACATGTCAAGTACTTAGGCCACATAGTTGGACAAGGGGAACGGAAACCTGGAGAACTTAAAATACAAGCCATCAAAGATTTTCCCAGACCACTGAACAAGACCCAAATTAGATCATTTTTAGGTCTTGCTGGTTATTATCGCAGATATATTCCTGATTTTTCTGTAGTAGCGGCTCCATTAACAGATCTACTAAAAGGGAAGAAAGTCAAAACGTCAGTGGATTGGAACAGTTCTTGTGAATATGCTTTCAAAGAATTAAAGAAAAGACTTTCAGAAAAACCAGTATTATTTAGCCCCGATTTCACCATTCCATTTGTCATTCAATGTGATGCTTCAAACCTTGGACTTGGTGCGGTGTTGTCTCAAATAAACCAAAGAGGTGAAGAACACCCTATCATGTACTTGAGTAAAAAGTTTTCCCCTGCAGAACAGAAATATAGTACTACAGAAAAAGAATGCGCAGCTATCGTTTATGCAATACAAAAGTTGAGATGTTACTTAGATGGACAACAGAGCTTCATTATACAAACTGATCATAATCCACTGGTCTGGCTAGAAAAGAACACCGGCACAAATCCAAGACTTTTAAGATGGGCCCTTATTTTGCAACCTTTCAACTATAAGGTGGTGCACCGGAAAGGAAAATTTCACCAAAACGCCGATAGTTTAAGCCGCACTGCTTAGCCTTACACCAAAACTTTTCACTGGTGACGTAGGGAAAAGTTTTTCCGAAAGGGGACGAATTTAAGACTGCAATGACTTCAATGAAGTAGAAGATAGTGACGTAACAGCTGCAACACTTATTATTGTTGTTTTCCCCACGCGCTGATTCAACTCAACTCCAAAAATAATATAAGAGGATTTTTAATAGATTGTATAAAATTTTTTGAACTCGTTGTGTATCAATAATATTTCTGGTGAATGGATGTTAAATATAATTTATTTTCATAAGAAGAGAATTATTCCTTTCGCCACAAAACACAAACACGCTACAATATTATAGCTAAGTGATTCATCATGTTAATGTTCGTCATCACATTAAAACAGTTCTTAAACATTCTATTTTATGTTTTTTATTATATTTATACTCTAGCTGAAAACTCGCACTTCGCTACGGAGTACATTCAAATTAAATACAACGGTCAATGTACACGAAATACGACGATATACGATGTATACAATTGATATAAAAATATATTCATAAAAAAATCGTAAGGGATATTTTTATAGACAAAATAATGTAGAAGAAAATATTCAAATTAAATTTAATAGGACATACTAAAGAATATAGAACAGTTAATATAGTACAGCTTGAGGAACATTTCTTTTACTGTATTTTAATATTTTTTTTGGATACTGTCCAATCGTCTGCCGCATTAGAAATGGAAAAAATATTTTTTTGTCTATTTCCTTGTTATGGACGTGACGATAAATTTATTTAAAGTACCAGAAAAAGAAATCACGTGATCAGCATTTACTAAATTAAATTCTAAAATTTAATCTTTAAAAATTCACCTAAAATCAGAATCGGTTAAGATTCGAAAAAGATTTCATTTTAAAGGAATTTTTATTGTCTTTAACGTGATATAAATTTTATAACCCTCAAATTATTATTTTAAATGCAAACTTAAAAAAAGTTACTAAAACAGCTTAAAAATTTAATTTTTAAATATGTAAGAAGAATTTTTCAAAAATATTTCGTAGTGCACCCCTACACTATAAGAAGAATTTCCATGCAAAATTTCAGCCCTTTAGGTCCAGCGATTTGGTCTGTGCGTTGTATGTCACTCAGTGAGTCAGTCAGTTACGGAACTGTTTTATATACACTGAAGTGCCACTGAATTAGGGATACCTACCTAGTAACGAGTTGGGCCTCCTCTCGCCTTGATAACGGCTGCCACACGACGAGGCATAGATTAAACAAGTTTCTGGAAACGTTCCACGGTAATGGCTTGCCAAATATTGGCTAAAGCTGTCCATAATTCAGTAAGGTTCTTTGGTGCTGTGTGATGGCCTTTCATGCCTTGTTCCAAAACATCCCAAAGATGCTCAATAGGATTTATGTCTGGGCTTCTAGGTGGCCAATTCATGACAGAGAAGTCAGAGGAATGCTCATCCAACCAGCCAGTAGCCAACCGGGACTTGTGAGAGGTACAGTTGTCTTGCTGGAAAACTCCATTACCGTGCGGATAACAGATCAGCATAAACGGATGGAGGTGATCACCCAGCAACTCTACTTACCGAATTGCATTGAGGGAGGTTGGTACACGCACCAAAGATCCCAAACTGTGCCACGAAAAAACACCCCAGACCATGATTGAGCCACCATGCCCTTGTACAGTTCCAGCCAGGCATGCAGGATCCATAGCTTCATGAGCCTGACGCCATATTCTCAGCCTCCCGTCGGCGTTAAGTAGTCGGAATCGAGACTCATCACTCCATGCTACTCGTTTCCAGTCCTCTACACTCCAGTCTCTGTGCCCTCTTGCCCAGGCAAGACGTGCAACCCGATGGCGAGTGTAGAGCAATGGTACTCTCGTAGGTCGACGGCTCCCGAAACCCATACGGTGAAGCGAGCGTTGCACAGTCCGTTTACTGACTGTATGACTGGCACCGTCATTAAACTGGGTGGTAATTTGAGCTAATGTTTGGCTTCGCTGGCTACGTACAATACGCCTGAGCCGTCTCTCACCACGCACTGTCAAGGCTAATTGTCCTTTGCAGTTTGCCCGATCGCTAGTTTTTTTTCCACCATCCATGTATTCTTGGTATACTCTTGACACTGTCGACCTTGAAAATCCTAGCTGTCTGACGATTTCGGAAATTGAATGGCCCATGCCTCGCGCACCTACGATTTGTCCGCGATATAAGGCGTCTAGATTAAGCAGTTTACCCATACTGGCATATCCAACAACTAATTCTGACAAACCAAATTTTGACAAACCATTTCAAAAATCAATGACCCGTAGATTTTGGGTTTTATTTACTTGCATAATAACAAAAAATCAAAGAGGCCATGATTTCAAAATTACAAGATTTATATTAAACACTGAAAATCATAAACTTTATTTATCTATATAAAACTAAAATACTTCGATTTTATAAATAAATGTTTGTTAAAGTTCATATTCGGATTAAATTATTGGGCCTGAAAGGGTTATACATTATTCAATGAGAACCTATTACCTTTCTACTATTTCTGTCCAAAAAAAGTAAATTTTTTTTCTGGTGGAATTTTTATCTGGACATCTTATTTAACGATATCATATCATATATTTTTTAACACGTGCAAAAATTTAAAATATTAAAAAATAAGTCATTATTAAAAATTTTAAGCATATTTTTCAATTAAATAATTCAGTTGAATATAAATTGACTTTCGACTATCCGTGAACCTTCCATTTTTTTTCACGACCCCCCTGTGGTTTGCGACCCACAGTTCGCGCACCACTGCTCTAAAATACGGGTGCAGCAAAATTACTTTCATGAATTTTTTTTTTACACGCATGATTAATTTCCTAGAAATATTATTAATTTTTTCCGGATGCTTTTAACATCTTAACGAGCTGTTAGTATTGAGTTAAACTTGTAAAAAATTCTATTTTTTAATTGAAAAGGTATATAGCAATACACTACCGGTCCCATACATTACAGGAAATGATGCTAGAAGTCGGAGCAAATAACAAAAATGTAGTCTTGTGGTTAAGGGGCTCGTTTATAGTTTTCATGGACACATAAACTACTCTTTCCTTACATATATACAGGTCTCTTGTTTATTCCTATATCTATATACAACAACTATGATGCAATATTACGTCAAACAGCACCCTCGAAAATCAGCGAAAGTCACAACCCAATTCAATCTACAGTCCAGCATAGAGACAGCAAGCACGTCTCAATCATAGGTCATCTCTCCTCTCAGTTCATAGCAATCTCTTCGATCATAGTGGTCTCCCTCCCCTCAGTTCTTTCTTCCTTTTATATCTCTTCTTTCAGAAAGTTCTAGAAGCTTCTACAGAGTTCAACCTTACCGTCGAAAAACGGACCTGCGGCTGTTCAGCTCACTTGCGTGTCCGCACATCTCGTGTCGCAGGGAGCTGCGGTAGCTGTCATTAGTTTACCTTAAATTGAATTGTCCGTTAACGAATTCTTTAACGACTTGTTGACGACCCTGTCAATCTTACTTAAAGTGATCGCATTTTAGGGAGGCTTTTTCCCCTTAAAATTAAGTCCAGACCCACGACGTGTGTGGACCACACAAAACACATGTACCACAAAACAAAATAGGACAAGATACGTAGCTACAATTTCATTATTAAAAATTTCAAGTGGAATGCAGGAGTTCTCTGGCCTGCGAATACCGGACGTATAATTTCTCCCAGGAAAATGCAGGGTAATTAATTAGAGGTTTACCGGCCATCACTATATCTTGAGAACACAAAACACAATTTAGGTTACTCAAATTCGTATACTGTTGGTGTTGAATGACATCATCCAAAATTTGAACTAGACACATCAGCACATACTCACTTAGAGATCTCGGTTGTTTCACTTCATAAGTAAATTGTAATTATAATCATCACAGTATCTACTGCCTTCATTATATCTGGTACCCACTACAATCATTTCACCTGGTAAAAAATGTGCCTGTATGGTTTTAACCATCAAAAGGTAACAAATGTCACTGGGAAAATTAGTGATCCAAAAGAAAAATAATATGTCTCTTATTTTTAAATTATCAATTGATGCTTAATTTAATTAAAAATATCAAATGTTATTAAATTTAATGTATTCCCTTTTTTTAAAAACTTTGATCCATATTCTTAATTACAACATTAAATTTCTCTTTTATGGTGATTTGTCTTTTTTTTTCCAGTGAATAAGAATTAGTCTAAATAAAGTTTGCAAATTCGATTGATTATAAACTAAAGATTTGTCTCCCACCTAACAGACGTCATCAGAGAAACTTATCGTGAGATCATGGTGATCTAATCTTTACTATGAATAAATTAAGAAATATCACTAAATGACTGTCACTTTCCAGTCAACAAAATATTGAATCGAAATACCCTCCAAGATTTCATGGAAATAATTGAGTGAGATGAACTCGTTAGATTTATTAAAAGTGTAAAATACTGATATGTAATAAGTGTGTGAGGTCTTTTCATTCGCAATTTATCAATAATGTATTGGACATAAATAGTTGAACGAATATTTAGTTTTTTCAACTTTTTTTCCTTGCTTTGTGAATTGTCCTCGGTGTAAAATGAAACAGGCGTAATGAAATAAATGACTAATAGTTTTCTTCCAGGGGTAATTAATATTCCTGTCTGAAGAGGTAAAGCTAATATCTACGAAATGCCATTTTCTGTAAATCCTTTTTTAAGTTGAACTGCGAGATATCATTAGCGACTTAACTATACAACTGCTGTTTCCTCTTTTCGATAAAATTTTCACAGTTATTTCCTCAAGGCTAATGTTTCCTTTCCTTTCTTTTTTTTTCTCTGCATTGTTTCACGCTGCTTCGTATTCATACCTGTGGAGGCCATTTTAATTTTGTGACATACGATCTGGACTATAATTTTTTTCTGCTATTAATGTATTTTGCAAATTTTCTTTACAAATTCTTCTGAAGTGCGTTTCACAGCAAACGAACCAATGAAAATCGATACGAAGAATGTTAGACTTATACATCCTGCCCCGCAGTGCATAATCCTAGAGAGTCATAAATCCCCGAAGCATCACTGAACCAAACCTTCATCTCACGTCCACTCGCTTAACAAGCTTCTCATTACCCGCTTCTAGGTTGAAAACAAACATTTCCAAAACTTTTTTTTTCGCTCCAAAATCCTTCGTTTGTCTCAGCAAAACATGCATTTGATTAAGCGCCTTTAAAACCATGTTACTCATTTACTCTCACCATTAACTCCCAATCCAGCTCCCCAATTTGTTTATTTACGTTTCTCCATTACTTACCACTTAGGCACGACATTAGCAACACAGATTCTGCCGTAAAACCCGGCACTTTCCATTAATGCAGGCGTTTTTTTTTTTTGTCGCCAAGCCTCAGCCAATTTTCCGATTACGGCTTTCTATTTATTTCCACACTTCGTTAGGTGAAAAACATTTCCGTCCCCCGGTTTCTTTTTCGGACATTTTAATTAAGGGCGCGCGTACCGAGGCAACCGTTTTAATGATTACCGGGGGGTCTTTGCGGGAAGTCACTTTCTTCTCAACCCTAAGCCCCGCTTCTCACAATAAAAATTAAAACTCAAGAATCTTTTCATTTTCGCGTTTAGCTTTTCCCTCAAAAGTTTTCCTAAGGATCTTAAGCCCTCTTTCTCTTCTCTTGTCTCCCGTGCGTTCGTGCACTTTTCTTGGCGGAGTTTCTTGTCATCCTGGGTTGCCGCTTTGATGCGAGGCAAAGGGTTGCCCTGTCTAGGGGTGTGAAAAAACTGCCAAGCGCCGTCGCCAGAATTAGATTCATATTTGCGGTTGAAAAAGTGTAAACACAACGTTGCCTCGTTAACGAAGATATATTTGGCATGAGTTTGCCAATGTTTAAAAATGATTTTCATTGCAAATATGTTTCCAAATCATGATCAATATCCCTGAGATAGGGGCGTTTGATTCAAAAATATTTTAAAGGGAACTGAAGGATGTTAACACAATACCTTTCAAGCTAAAAAGAAATCCCTAAGAAAAGTCCCTCAAATGCTACAAATACAAATAATTTTATTAAGACTAGCCGCTGAGCGACCAGCATGGTCGCTTTTAGTTTTATATTTCCTTTTGCAAAACAACTCAACTGAAAGTAACACACTATAAGGCTGATTCTAAAACATCGTGATTAAAAAATGTGAATTTCCATTACTTCAGAACAGAGTTAAAGATAAGACTAAGAAACCCAACACCAATGATTTTAAAAATTACATCCCTCTCGGTATGCACTATTTTTCAAAATTAAGATATCTACACTTTATCATTACATTAAATGAAAAATTGTTGGGGAAGAAATCTTTCACTTAAAAAATGGAGTAAAAATGCAGTAAGTACTAAAATATAGTGTCGATTACATCACTCTCTGTTTGTACTATTGTTCCCAATTCAAATATCTACACTTAATCATATCAAATAACAAAATGTTGGGAAAATTTCATCACTTACAAAATGGAGTAAGAATTCAGCAAGTACTAAAATATAGTGTGGGTTACATCACTCTCTGTGTGTACTATTTTCAAAATTCAGATACCTACACTCAATCATATCAAATAATAAATTTTTGGGAAAAATCTTCACTTAATAATTGCGGACGGCCGCTAATGTTTACATCCGGTAGTTGCAGCCGTTGCCATTCGGAGTGTAGAAATATCGTCGATTTTTGTGCCGCATACCTACGCGTTATATATGTATATATATATATATATATATATATATATATATATATATATATATATATATATATATATATATATATATATATATATATATATATATATATATATATATATATATATATATATATATATATATATATATATATATATATATATATATATATATATATATATATATATATATATATATATATATATATATATATATAGATTATATATAGAGATAGTGGAATAATGCACATGCTCAACTAGGTTCTGAAAGAGGGCATTTTGATTCCTCTCATGCAAATAGATTTCTCTGAGAAATACTAAACACACCTTATTCGAGGGAAATGTATTATACTTTTAGTGCTTACTATATAGTCCCTTTCACGTTGCTATTCTGTTAGGTATATATCTGCTTGTTTATTTTTTTCTAGACTTTTTTTAAACATAGGATTACGTTCCTCCATAACGATACGCCGGAAAGCAAAATTTCTGATGTCATGCGTCGCGAGTTATAATTTTAACAGAGCACCAAACTCAGTCTGTATCGCTTGGGTTAGCAGTAAACAGTTATACAGAAAAGTACCAAAATGCGTCAAAATGTTGACATATATATATATATATATATATATATATATATATATATATATATAGATAGATAGATAGATATATACATAATATACACACATATATACATACAAAAGAGGTAAACAACAATAAGTAATCCCACGTTAATAACCCGCGGTAGTTTCGTTAGAAGAGACTTCCTGAAATTTTTTCAGTTTATATGTAACAAAGGTAGAAGGATTTATAACAGAATTTATACAGACTTTAAAGTTCTATTATTCTGTGAAAATGACATAAAAATGCTTATATACTGCACCTTTGATAAATTATTAAATATTTTTAAAGTGGAGCTTTGTATCATATGGAAAGGTTCGGAGCGGTTGTTTCTCCTTGAAATGTAACGAGGTTGTCGAATTTCATTTCATTTCTGGCAATTCAAAGCGAGGAAAGCTTGTTTAACCATCGCAAGTTTGACTATTTGCATGCCAGAGAAAGCTTTACTCCACCCTAAGCACCAGATAATCAAGATCTCACAATCTAATGTTGAAACCACGCAATGAAATTTTGTTACTTCGGAATAAATACCAGCTGTTACAAATTGAGATTCGAGCTGTAAGAACCAAAGCTCTGCGCTAGTTTTCAAGAATGGCGGAGCTCTAAATGCGATACGCTTTATATCAGGATTTTGTGTTTTTCTCAGAATCCTTATTTCTGATTAAAAAATAGAGAATAAGGCAAACAGTATAAAATTCGTAAAAACTACGAAATATGGTTTTGAATCAAAAATGACAACAAAATGTTACCTGGTGCAGAATCAGCGTAAAAAAAAATATCAAGGCAGCTAGTATAGAAACGTAATTCCGTCTTGAAATCGAGCATCCATTTATATCCACAACATAGATGGCTGGTTTGTCAGGTCACCGTTCTGTAGGAGTCGCCAATTTGTGGTCGTCATTGGCTAGCAGTGAATTCAAGGAGTATTTTTATAAACCACAAAACCAAAGCACATTATCACAATTTAAATATAAAAAATAAAATATTTGTTACATAAATTTCACATTAAATATACGACTCGTACAAATACATGTGAGGAATATACATGCAATATACATGTGAATATCATAGATACTAAAAATTACGAAGCAAAAAACTTAACAACGAATACAGAAGAATTCCTTTTTCTGCTACTCTGGTACCGGGTCATCGTGGTTGCCAGACAACTTCTTTAAAACATGAAATACAAATATTTTAAAATGTCTGCAGTGGAATTCGGCTGCAGACTTACGATAGCTACAAATAGCCTCCTGAGTAAAGCCATGTTCACATTGCTCCCGGAGCTTTAAGCTGCGTTATCACGTGTTCATTGCATTGAGCTCTGTGATTGGTTAAAAATTTTATCGTTGACACTCTGAAAGTAATGCGAACAGGGCCAAAAGGCAGTTTTAAAGGCCAATTTTAATTATCAAGTATTTTCTTTTGACACCCTCTCCGGTAGGAATCAGAAGGAAGAAAAATTTTGAACAGTAAAATACACATGATATGCATATAATAATAATTAAGGAAGGCAGGAAAAAGTCACGAATACACTCTGGGGAACAGTAAAGTAGTACTTAAGCAAAAAGGAAACTCGAAAATTTCCTCCAGACTGGTGCAGCTAGCATCTTGTTCAAAGCTTTGCAACCACTGTTATGGTGGTGTTATTTCCGTCATCACTCCAGTTCCTCACATGTATATCTATCTATGCATCTATATATGTATGTGTATACACACACACACACACACACACACACACAGATATATATATATATATATATATATATGTGTGTGTGTGTGTGTATGTGCGCACAACTTTTTTTTTTAGAGCCTGAAAATTTCCTGTCATTTCAGCCCAAGACCATTCGTTGCGAGCAGATAAGCTTATCATGAAATCGAATACTCTATCAATAGTTTACCTTTCCTTGATATATTAACTTTATTGATGATATAGAATATTATGTGTCCCTTAAATAATTTAACGTCGTTGCTCTTAAATAGTTGTATAATAGTAACATTTTCATCTGTGAATGATTCAGTATTATATAGGATGATATAAAGAGAGATTACTGAATATTTTTTTAGATTAGACATACGCAAGATATTTTATTTATTTTTATTTTTTCAGTACCTTTATCGTAGTAAAAATTATATTTCTAATCTATTAATAGACACTTTCAAAACCAAATTATATTATTTCTACGAAGACTTATTAATTAGTATTTAACTCTCTATTTAAAGTATCCGAGAAGTCTTTGCTTTAAGATAAATTTCATTTAACCACTTATTTTTAAAGTAATACGTTTGGCGAGTAAGAAATGTGAGCCCCTCATTAAATGGCATAAAAACAATTTAGAATGCATGTATTATGCATTTTACTCTGGTAATGATTTTTTTTTACAGTGAAATAAATCATTCTCTGAATATTTTATATATAAGTTTGCTTTTTAATGTGTTTTGCCAATGTGGGGCACTTGTCTACAAAATCATTCACTCTTTAACCACGAGAATCATCCGTTGCTTTCAGGGGGGGGGGGCAGCGTACAGGTGAACCAACACCAACCCCTCGTGCCTCCTCCAATTTGATCGAGCACCCCATAGGTGACATCGGGGTCGTACCTTCTTCCACCCTCTCTATGAAAGGACTTTCCGGTCTACAGATTTAACATGCCTATATCGGGCTATAGACGAAGGTATTTAATGACATTCGTCGGGATTCTAACTGAGCATCCCCCGTTCCAAGCCGAATGCGCTACCACTAGGCTAACTTTAGGCTACCTTTAGCCTCTTGCTATTTAATATCAATCCTACAATTTCTACAACTATTTATGGTTATGTGTTAGCTCAATTTCTATAACCTCAAAGATCTATTTTCTTTTAAATAGCCATCAATATATATCTAAATATAAGTGATAAGTATGCCGAAAAAAAATCACAAAATGTGGATTGCATTTAGTTACGTAATGGGCAGGTTTATTGTGTATATTTTTGGACGTTATTTCAGCTTTTTGTTTTCATCAAAACAAAAAACCAGGTAAAATATTTTCTCTATTTTTTTTCTTTTTTTTTTACATTCGTCCTTTAGTATGCAGTTCTTAAATTCTACAATGATTCGATAATTTGTTTTTAACTCAACACCTAAAGCCTCAATGATTTTTTTTCACTGAAATATTAAGTTTTCAATAATAATAAAAAAATTAAGCTTAGAGTTACCTTCTTAAAACTTAATAATTGCAAGATAAAAATAACTTTTTATATACCATGTTTTAAAATTTTCTGTTGAATCATATAAACTTGACAATTCTATGCATTAATAAATACTTTTTAAAATTTTTTTTGATTAATTATCCCATCAACTTGAAAGAAAATGAAGTTAATTGGAAGTTAACTTGCATTTAACTTTTCGTTCCCGTTCCGGCCAATACATGGCTGCACCAGTCTACAAAGCAAAATTAACTGAAAGTAACTAAAAATTAATTTAATTCTGCTTAAAGATGGCTAAAAGTATTAAAAAATGCATTGTCATCGTGTTCTGAGCTATTCTAAAAGTTTCAAATGTCTAGCTAGTCGGGAAGTTAGTTAAAAATCGATTGCACGATTTGTATTTAACAAACACACACACAAACACACAAACACGCAAGAAAGCAAGTTAATAAAAACATGGTAAAAAAGGGATTTACTTTTCAGTTAAATGATAACTTTTATGCAGTAGGTTTTAAATCTCAAAGAAAACCTTTTCCATTAACTTCCTTTATAATTTAGAACTGAATGCAATTCATGTTTTATAAGTATGTTTAGAAAATTTGTAAGTAGCATTATGAAGAGGATTTGTTGCGCATTTTTGAATTTATTTTATTTTTTTTATTTCCAATGGCAAGCAATAAAGGAAAACAAAACAAAAAGTAAAACCAAGTAGGAAACAGGATGGATTAATTGCTCAATACTCGTGCCTCCCAATATCGGCTACAGAGATCCCGATTTGACAGTGCCTCACAGGTCTAGAGGTGAGAAATGTCCATAACTTGTGGTTTATCCCGAGAGTGCAGAAATGATTCTGTAGAATTTTCAAGCGTCTCAGATGTTTAGCTAAGCAGTCATGATCAGGTAAAATCCGGATCTTGGCTTCCGAATCCTTCCATGGAAAATCTGGAATGAATGTACTATTAACAACCCAACACTAATTAAAATTTCTATCTATTAATTCTTGATATAACATGTCCTTCATTTCCTATCGGATAAATATCCTTACACAATTACATGCTACCGACGAGGGCTCTGCATAACTGCAGCATCTCTCTTTGACAATCCGTTCACGAGTTCATTTCCTGAGATATTTCGTAGCGTGCTATAATCCACTTTAAAACGACTTTGATGTTTTGTGAGGACAATATCTGAATAGGGGATTGACACTAGAGAATCATTTTTGGAATATCTAATAAAGCATCTGGTGTTTTTTACATCAGACATAGTCATGTATATATTTAAGTTGCTAAGTCGATTATTTGGGAAGCCCGTGAGAGAAAACTACTGCATCAATTTGCTTTATTTTCGTTTTAAACGAAAGATTATATATGTGCCAAATTTGGTTTTTGCAACCCCAATTTCTTTTAATTAGCGATAATTTGCAATTAAAAGTTGCTTTCTGCGCATGCTCAGTGACATGTTTAAATCTGGTTTTAAATATTTACTAAGCACGAGGCCGCATAAACATTGCAAACCTGATCGTCGCGATCCGTTAAATAAATGTCTCGATGAGTTATTCATAAATGGAGAAATGGCTCTTATTTACATCTTGTTTACTATAAAATAACTTTCTAGGCTAATAATAACGTACACAAGTTTGTTCCGAAGAACGCTGAAAACATTATTGAGAGCGGGGTTCATAATCACAGTTCAATCTAGACTTCCCGTCTGCTCTTTTCTCCCTACGCTCTCCCGTACCTCAATCTCTCATCATGGTCCAGTCTAAAAAAAGGCCCGTCTAATAGTCTTTTCTTCATTTATACCTTTTTCCTCGTTCTCGAATGTTCCATTGTCTCATGTGTCTGATGCAATCCTCTCACAGGGTGTTCGTCACCTGGTCACCTCCAGGCCTGCGTTTCCTTTTTGTCAGCCTAACACCCCGGGCCTTGCATTGTCTCTGAGCGTTGATGATCTTTCCTAACGAATGACCCTTTTTCCACTTAGGGAAATGTGCACCGCACCATTGTCTGTTTAACGGTCTGCCTGATTACTTTAACCAAAAGTCACATCTATACTGGATTTTCCAAAGTTAGGATTCAGTCTGTTTTCAGACTATGTGAGAGTCTCACAAACACGTTAGTTTGTTTATTCTGAGGAATCTCTCTAGCTCTCTCTCTGGTACTTTTTATTTTTAATTATGTTTGTGAGATATAGAACTAAATCTGATGGAATTGTTTATATCGAGCTGTTGAGTAAACCTATTTCTTTTTATTTGGTTCAATAGTAATTTTTAAAAGTGCATTTCTATATTCTTAATATTATAATTTTCAACATTTGGCAAAGATGTGTTGAGTATAATTTGTGTATTAGTACATTTATTTACTATCTAGCCGTCATGTTTTGACGGGTACGAACTAGTGTCTTTTAAGAATTTTGCATTTTGCCTCAGCCTTTTGTTTCCAGTACACAAAACAAGATCAATGATTATCAATACGTCTTCTTTTCAATAATTCCTTGTCTTTTGACAGCAGTTTTATAACGTCCCCTATGTTATAATAATTATTTTTCACTTCAGTACCCAGAAGCTCAAAAAATTCTACCATTCTATATGAACTTTCTTTATGATCGATTCCTGTTTCAGTAACCGAAACAAAAAAAATGAGTAAATTATGTTAAGAGTTACTTTTTAAAAATTTGTCGTTGCAGGTATGCCTAAAACTTCAAAGAACCATTTCCTTTTATATTAACTTCCTTTGTGTTTCCGCAATTTATTATTGCTGGTGATAAATAAGTAAATTTTTAAAAAATTAGGAGAAATGCTATGAGGAGGATTTATTATGGACATAAGATGTAACACATTACACCTTCTTTTTTACCCTAGACAATGTTTTTATAAGTGTTGAAAGTTTGCTGAGTTTTCTTCATATAAAAAGATCAATAATTCTTATCGAATATTTTTAATTCCTTGCTCTTTGTTAGCAGTTGCATAATTTCATCAGCGATTCGATAATTACTTTTTAACTCAACACCTAAAACCTTTAAAGAATCCTTTTCTTTAATATTAACTTCATTTATGATTAAGTTCGCTTTGAATAATAACAACTAATAAATAAATCAGTTAAGAATTACCTTTTTAAAACTTATCAATGGGGATTTTCGTATTTTTTCATGTGAAATTATTTTTAGCGCTCGTTAGTATGAATTATTCATAAATACCATTAATATACCCATAAAGTTGAATGATCCTCTACCAATAGTTCACGAAATAAGGCCATCCATCTGGGAGCCAGTCGCGGAACTGAGCAGAAAATCGCCAAAAATAGCTCCCCCCAACTATCATTCTTCATTCTTCTCCTCTTCTCCCCCCCCCCCCCTTTCCTTGGAATTTTTTGTTGCGTTTGTCCCTCCCCCAACCTCAAGAGAGAGGGTTAAAGCCCCTACAGGAAACATAAAGTGGCCCAGTAAATGCAATTTTGGCCAAATTAATTTTATCGCGAACGCCGACTTTATTCAAATTATACCCCAGTTTTCCGAGCGCATAAATTAAAGGGTATTAGAGCCTGCCGGGGAAAAAGAAAGAAAAAAGAAAAAAAAAATTTGGAAAAGAAAAAAAAAGAAAAATTAAAGAATCTCTTTCTCCTTCAGGATAAATAAGTAACAAGTAACTAAAAAAGCAAAAAGAAATGAATAGCCCATGAAAAATGAGACTAAGGTTTAACGCTGGTGGACACCTCTGTGGCGTAAGGCATTTGTCTTCATCAGCGGTATTTTTCCCAGCGCTGTTTGTTTTTGCTTTGTTTCATGCTCGCGTATTTTTCTCTTAAAAGGCAAAAGCGGGCATTTTGTAGCGACGAATAAAAATTTTTCTGGGGCCTTCCTTCTCTCTCCCCCGCCGCAAGTTGGTTGTGGAAAAATTTTTTGAAAGTTATATTTCGGAGGATTTTGACGTTAAAGAGAGAGAGAGAGAGAGAGAGAGACGCCCGGTGTGTTTGTACGTTCGAAAAGCAGACTCCCGCCCCCGCGTTTCTGGAACAGGGTAAAAAGGGGGGTCGCGCGTGCACCTCATCGCATATGCAGCGTTGAAATCCTTCACAGCAAGGGAAGAGATACTTTATCTTTTTTAGAAGATGATAAATGTCTCGAAGGAGAGATTTTACACCGATGAAAATGGACTTGGGCGCGTGTGTATGGGAAGACTTCGCTTATGGTGATTTTTGGAGAGAGAAGATTATGATTTTTTTTCGGTAGATTTTATTTTTATTTGTGATTTGGTAATATAGGCATTGCGTTACGATAAATGTCTTTTTTTATTTGCATAAAAATGTACCATGATATTTGAGAAAAGTAAAGCTAATTCAGAGAGAAAAGGAGTACTAAGCTATTGAAATAAATAACAACATAAAGGCCGGATAGCTCAAATAAACATCTCGCGGGTTCATTTCAAACCACAATTTGATTTTGCTTGTAGGAGATTGCAAATACTAAACAACAATGGAATGAAGTTATGAAACTATAACAAGGGGACATATTCGCTTATGGTGATTTCTGGAAAGAGAAGATTAGGATTTTTTCTTCTCGTAGATTTTATTTTAACTTGTGATTTAGTAATACAGGCATTGTGTTACGATAACTGTTAACTTTTTTTCGCGTATAAATGTGCTGTGATATTTAAGAAAAGTAAAGCTAATTCAGAGAGAACAGGAGTACTAAGCTATTCAAATAAATAACAACGTAATGGTAGAATAGTTGAAATAAATAAACATCTTGCGGGTTCATTTCAAACAACAATTTGATCTTGCGTGTATGAGATTACACATGCTAAATAACAATGTGAAGGCGCCAAACTGGAATGTAGTTATGAAACTATAACAAGGTGACATATTCGTTTATGGTGATTTCAGGAGAGAGAAGATTATATTTTTTTTCGTAGATCTCATTTTAGCTTGTAATTTAGTAATACAGGCATTGTGCTACTATAACTGTTAACTTTTTTCGCTTATAAATGTACTGTGATATTTAAGAAAAGTAAAGCTAATTCAGAGAGAACAGGAGTACTAAACTATTGAAAAAAATAACAACGTAATGGTAGAATAGTTGAAATAAATAAACATCTCACGGGTTCATTTCAAACAACAATTTGATCTTGCGTGTATGAGATTGCAAATGCTAAATAGCAATATAAAGGCACCAAACTGGAATGTAGTTTTGAAACTATAACAAGGTGACATATTCGTTTATGGTGATTTCTGGAGAGAGAAGATTATGATTTTTTTTTCGTAGATCTCATTTTAACTTGTGATTTAGTAATACGGGCATTGTGTTACGATAACTGTCAACTTTTTTTCGCATATAAATGCCCTGTGATATTTAAGAAAAGTAAAGCTAATTCGGAGAGAACAGGAGTACTAAGCTATTGAAATAAATAACAACATAATGGCAGAATATCTGAAATCAACACCGGGTTCATTTCAAGCATCAATTTGATTATGTTTTTATGAGATTTGCAAATGTTAAATAACAATGTAAAGGCTTGAAACTGAAATGAAATAATTCAGCATTGCTCTCAAATATCCCTGAAGTTATGAAACAATCACAAGATCACCTATTCGTTTATGACGGTTTCTGGAGAGAAAATAATATGATTCTTTTAATCGTGGATTCTATTTTTATTTGTGATTTCGTAATATAGACATTGTGTTACAATAAATGTAAACTTTTTTCGTATAAAAATGCACCGTGATATTTTAAAAGCTAATTCAGAGAGAAAACATGCACTAAGCTATTGCAATAAATAGCAACATAATGTTAGAATACCTGGAATAAACATATAGCGGTTTCATTTCAAACAGCAATTTGATTTTGTTTGTATGAGATTGCAAAAGCTCAATAACAATTTAAAGGCGCGAAATTAGAATTTAATAATTCAGCTTTACTCTCAAATGCCTTGAAACTATGAAACTATCACATGGTGACATAGTCGCTTATGGTGGTTCCTATTGAGAGAAGATTATGAATTTTTTTTCTTAGATTTTATTTTATTTGTGATTTGGTAATACAGGCATTGTGTGACGATAAATGCCAACTTTTTCCCCCATAAAATGCACTATGATATCTGAGAAATGTAGAGCTAATTCAGAGAGAAAAGATTTACTAAACTATTGAAATAACAAGATAATAGCAGAGTTTCTAAAACGAAACTCACAGGTACACTATAAATAACAGTTTTGTTTTACTTTATTCCGATAGTAAGTGATAAATAATAATGTGAAAGCATGAAACTGGAATGAAATGATTCAACGTTCCTCTCAAATAACCTTGAAATTAACATGAACTGATAACATTAATCAACGTAATTTTTCAAAATGAAACAAATTACAAATTTTTTCCTTCAAAATGACAAAAATGACATGTATAATTAAAAATATGTATATTTTAGGTGAGAATTTTTTTTTAAAGTTGACTGTCATTTGTAGTTAGTACAATAGACTTTGTATTACTCTATATATCATTTTTTCACATAAAAAATTATTGTAATATTTGAAAAAAATTTAAACTGATTTACAGGGAAAAGTACAGAAGAAATACTGGCCAAGCGAGATATATAAAGGAAAACTGATGTATTAAATATTCAAGTTTTTTTGAAGGCTGGTTCGATTTTGCTTGTATTAGAATATTAGTATTAAAAATTATTCACAGAAACAAAATTTGAACAAAATGGTGCACCATTACCCTTAAACAGTATTGAAGTCATCGAAGTACAGCCTCTGTAGGGATGAAAAAACTTCAATAGAGTTATTGTAAGATAAATTAATAAAAGACAAATTTTACTTAAGTTTTTCCTTCTATATCTTTAAAAACTAATTTCGGAGCTTTCATTTTTTTTTATCAACAATTTAGTTTAAGGATTTCTGTGTTTTTAATGCAACCATGAGCGTATGAATCACAATAGTTTTAATCTTTCAGACCAATTTTTTTCAATAATTCTTTAAATATTTTTTCCCTGAGAAATAACAAATTATATTTTTGTAGAAGATTTATTTGTGTCATTCACGGTTTATAAAAATATGGATTGTGGGGTATTGGATGAATTTCTATTTTCTGTTCTGAAAATTTTCTTTATGGATTTCTTTTGTAATTCTTTTTGCTTGACGTCATTCTGTCAAGCGAGGGGACTAACAATTTGAATAAAGCCAGGTTACGCGTTTAAATATGAATTGATATAGGCTAGTTAAAGTATTAAAGACGGGAATCGAATAAGTTCTTTGCTGCTACTACTTCGACTGCAAATCACAGGACTAGATTCTTAGCCTTTGAGTTTTGATGTAGTTCGACGAATGCGGATAGAACAGTGCAGCAGTGATAATGCATTGAGCAGTGGTAATGCATACTTAGGATAGTGAGTACAGTAATATCCCGACTTACGCAAACTGGAGTTACACGGTTTTTGATTCGACACCTTTCTACCCTCTTAAATTTGATAACGTTATGCTCTCATTCGTTTATGACAGCACGTGACCTTGCGAAGGCATTAAAAAACAATTTAAGCGGGTCCAGGACACAAAATTCTTCAAATTTTTAAAAAAATTATTAAAAAACTGCGTGTTCTTTACCGCTTAAAATGACGTTTAAATCATGTTTCTATCTTAATTAGAACAGGAGATATTAATTAATTTTTTTTTGCAACATTCTAATAGTAGCCAATCTGTGTTTAAACCTGTAAATGCGTTTTCCTGCATGATGAGGTTTTTCATTTCTCGTCTTTAAATTGTTAGAAGTCAAGAACTGTTAAAAATAACCGTTTTTGTCATGAACCGTTTTTTAAAAACAAGTAACATAATTTTTCTTTGAAATTTTACTCTAAATATTTAAAATTTTTTTTCATTAATATTTAAAATAAAGGCTGAATAAAAATTAAAACTTATATATTTCTGTTAAATTAAATGAAAAAATTTTGAAATTCGACAAGTAATATTTCGAGTTATAATGATTTTAATTTACCCCACTTTTAAAAAAATTTATTTTAAAATTTTTTAAGAACTTTATGAGAAGTTTTATGATGTGATTTTGTTTGCAAAATATATGGTTAATCGTCACAAAAATCAAAATTTTAACTGAATAAAGGAAAAAAATTTAAAATGTGTCATTGACCCCCTTAACAGGTCCATAATTTCATAGATACTAATTTAATTCGTTACGTTTTTTATAATCCATGTGCAAAATGTGCATAATATAGATCCAAGGAAATAATAATTCACAAGTACAATGCACAATGAAATCCTAGTGACAATTATAAACTAGACAGAAGGACTCAGCGCAATTGAGAAAAGAGTTACGGATTTTAGAGAATATAGACTCTAATAAAGATCGCGACAAAGCAGGGAACAAAAAAAATTCTATGAAGAAATTCTTCACAGGAAAATGGCGTTAATACGGCAGACTACTTTATTGGAATTTTTAAAGCCATCAACATAACTTTTTTTAATATTTTGAGCATATGTATAATCTTTATATATAAAACAGTTCCACAACGGACTGACTCACTGACTGACATACAACGCACAGATCAAACCGCTGGACCTAAAGTGCTGAAATTTTGCATGGCGATTCTTCTTATAGTGTAGGGGTGCACTAAGAAAGATTTTTGAAAAATTCTTCTTAGATATTTTTAAATTAAATTTTTAAGCTGTCTTAGTAACTTTTTTAAAGTTTGCATTTAAAATAATAATTTGAGGGTTATAAAATTTATATCACGAGAAAGATCATAAAAATGCCTTTAAAATGAAATATTTTTTGAATCTTTACATCTATTTTCTGATTTTTGGTGAATTTTTAAAGATTAAATTTTACAATTTAATTTATTAAATGCTGATCACGTGATTTCTTTTTCTAGTACTTTAAATAAATTTATCGTCACGTCCATAACAATGAAATAGACAAAAAAATGTTTTCCTTTGCTAAAGTGGCAGACGATTGGACATTATCCAAAAAAAAATTAAAATACAGTAAGAGATATGTTCCTCAAACTGTACTATATTAAATGTACAAATTCAATTTCTTTAGTATGTCCTATTAGATTTAATTTGAATATTTTCTTCTAAATTATTTTATCTATAAAAATATCTCTTACGATTTTTTTATTATATATATATATATATATATATATATATATATATATATACATTTTTTTACATCAATTGTATGCATTGATCGTCGTATTTATTATAAATATATATATTTATTTTTTTGGCATTAATTGCACACATTGACCATTGAATTTAATTATGAATGTACTCCGTAGCGAAGTGTGGGTTTTCAGCTAGTCACTACATAATTAATTCTTTCAAAAATGATGTAAATCATGCACTTTATTTTCAAAATTGAAAAACTTTTTTTTAAAGTATTCGTGGGATTAGGAATTCATCAGTATTATTTTATGATGAATGTAAACTTTTCATTATTAAAATATATTGTCATGTGCAAAAAAAATGTAAAAATAATTAAGAAAAAAAGCACACAAGAATTACTAAGCTACTGAAACGAATAATATGCTGAGCTTAAACTCTCTGAAGAAGTAAGTATTCCGTGTAATTCCCTTGAAAGGCAGACTTAATATTGGTTTATAAGATCAATAGCAATATAGTTTATAAGATAGTTTATAAGATAAATAGCAATGTAAAGAAACTATAGATACACAAAATGATACGTTGCTTCATTTTAAATATCTTAAATTCACTAAACTGAAACTTTTATGTAAGAACTTCTTTGTTTAAATGTGTGTGTGCGTGAAAACTGGAATAATCAAAATATCTTATTACTAAATGTAAATTTTTTTTCTTACGAAAATGACAGAATTTTTCTTAAATTTTATTGTCAAGTGTCATTTAGTGATATAAGCACTGCACTACGAAAAATATAAACTTTTTGTAAAACATACATTGTACTGTGAACATTTGTATTTAGAAAGGAAAAAGAACGAGTATATTTGTAAAAATATTATAAAGCTACTACTTTTTTATTCAAATCTTATGTTTTTGTAGCTGATAGACCTGTATGCATGTTTACTTTAATCTTAAAATTGGTAGGAAAATATATATTGAATATTTTAAAAGAAAATTCATTCGGAATGTAAGCACTGTCATATATTGAAAAAAGTTCATGCAGGAAATGCTTTGATGCCTGAAAACATTACGCAGATATCTTCAATTCATGCTACCTAATATCAGATTACGCAAATATCAGATTTATGTGTTTTTAACGCCTCTACTTGATCAATATTTTGTCTGATAGAATAGACATTTTTCTCTACTTCTCCTATCAATGTTCATAGATGAAATGTTTTGATGCCTGAAAAAAAACACATTTGTATCTTTAATTAATCAGATTCATAAATTTTTATCTTCAAATCAATATTTTTATCTGAATAGACATTTTACTGTACATAGATGCTAATCAAGGTTCATACGTGAAACATTTTGATGCCTGAAAAAATTGCACTTGTGCCTTGAATTATTATGATTCATGCATTTTTTTATTAGCTTGAATTGCTTCTACTTCAGATCAATATTTTTATCAGATGAATAAACATTTTACTCTACACAGAGTCCTGCCAAAGTTCATACATGAAATGCTTTGAAGCCTGAAAATTATACGTATGTTGTATTATCCAGATTCCTGCATTTTAATTATTAATCTGAATCGCCTCTACTTATGATCAATATTTTTTTATGATGGAGTAGACATTTTACTCTACGCAGTCCTTAAAAATTTATACATGAAATGTTTTGATGCTTGGAAAAATTACACTTGTATCTTGAATTAGTCGGATTCAGGCATTTTTATTATGAATATTTTTATCTGATGGAATATCCATTTTCCTCTACATAGACGCCTATAGGAAAGTTGAACATCGACAAGAGACACATACATTTCCCGGAAGAAAAATTCATCAGAATTAACTCGAGGAAACGAAAATAATGTATAAAAATAGTGTACCTGTGTTGCTGGAAAAGTCCCTGAAATGAAGAGTAATTGTTACATAAACTAAACTCGTTTTTCGTCTTGCCATTGTTGTATAGACTTCTACTCTGTACAATAGCTAACAATAACCACTTGGTGAAAAATCATCCTGGCAACGCGTGGGAGAGCAAAACCTCCCCCTCCCTACGTTTTTTTTCATCAAGAACCATCCATTTTAATTAAGAAAGTCACAGCCTCTGTTTTCAGAATTTTTTTTTTCCTCCTTCAGACTTAGAAGTTGATATATTTTTGTTATTTTTTGACTATGTAAAACTGAACGTTTATTGATCGGCAGGTTTACGTTTTATAGCACTGGTGAAATGAAACTGAGGAGAGCTGGGAGAGAGATTAATATTAATAAGCATTTACGTAGGGAAGTAGACTGAAGTTTTGCTGTATTATCTGACAAGTTTAAGACATTTTTCTTCGGGCTCGATAGATCTGTGGGCCCGAAAGCATAATTTTTTTTTCATTCTAAATTTTGTAAAAGAGTCAGGGTTCACCCTCATTTTCTTGAAAAATAGTCCAGAACTTCTTGTCCTAGTATTTCATAATTAAACTTTTTAAGATATATTAAGCTTATTTAAATTTTAACTGACATGTGCATTATATATACAGTCAGATTAATATATTTGTGCTTTACCACATTTATGGGCTCCATTTCAAGGCTCTGAAAGATAACATTTTATTTCTGTTTATTTATACAAATTTTGTTATTCTTCCTCGAACGTAAATTTTAGACTGAATACATATGCTGATAAAATTACTCGATTTATATACTTTCTGCACTATGATGCACAGAAAAGTGTTCAAAATTATCTGTTTCAGGATTTATAAAAACTTTACAAGTAAAATTTTTTATCACTTTAAAGAGCGAAAATAATTTTTTCTTCCCAGAGAAATTTTATTTAAAAAATATTTTCAAAATCCTCCCCTCCCCCCCCCCCCAAAAAAAAAATAATAAAAATAAAGCCATGGACCCTATTTAACGAAACGAGGAACAAAGAAACTATGAGTGATTTTATATTCAAAATCTAGTGGAAAAAACTAGATCATAAGTACTTTTCGAAAATATAAAACTTTTTACTGTAAATTGTTTAATTCGTTTTTTATTACCCTTTGAAATGTGTAAGTCCATACTGCCGCACCCTGTACTTCCCTGAATTTCCATATAAAAACCAATTATAGTTAATGCAAATCTTACATTAAAAGCTTGTCTTTACCCATTCATAAACTGACTTGCACACAGACACCCCAAGAAATACTATTTATAAATATTTCGGCACTCATACAACCCATTTTTGAGGGGTAAATATGGGAAGGTTTTCTAAGGGTATTTAATATTTTTAAATCCCGATATTTATGGAAATAAAGGTTTGGAGATTTGAAAAATGGATTCGAGATAATTTAAAGTAAGCGAATATTGGGCATAAGGAATAAAAATACAAAAAAAGAAATAGTAAGTAACGAGAAGTCCCAAACTGAAAATTTCCTTTTCTTTAAAACAGGAATGGGTGTTTTGATAATCATCTATATATATAAAACAGTTCCGTAACTGACTGACTGACTGACATATAACGCACAGACCAAACCGCTGGACCTAAAGACATGAACTTTTGCATGGCGATTCTTCTTATAGTGTAGGGGTGCACTAAGAGATATTTTTGAAAAATTCTTCTTAAATTTTTTAATATTAAATTTTTAAGCTGTTTTTCTAACATTCTTTAAAGTTTGCATTTAAAATAATAATCCGAGGGTTATAAAATTTATATCACGAGAAAGATCCTAAAAAATCCTTTAAAATGAAATCTTTTTCGCATCTTTACCTCCCTTTTCTGATTTTTGGTGAATTTTTAAAGATTCATTTTTAGAATTTAATTTATTAAATGCTGATCACGTGGTTTCTTTTCTTTTTGTGATACTTTAGACTAATTTTGCGTCACGTGCATAACAACGAAATAAATTCACAAAAAAATATTTTCACTTCTTGATAATGCGGCAGACGATTGGACATTATCGAAAAAAATATTAAAATACAGTAAAAGAAATGTTCCTCAAACTGTACAATATTAACTGTACTATATTCTTTAGTATGTTCTATTAGATTTAATTTGAATAGTTTCTTCTACATTATTTTGTCTATAATTTTTTTTTACATCAATTGCATATATTGATCGTTGTATTTATTATAAATATATTTATATATTTTTCTTTTTAATTAATTGCATACATGTTGTTTCCAATTCCCTTGGAGTAGGAAAGCCTACAGCAAGTCCAAAGGACATAGGTCCTCAAATCCTAGGTCCTTGGCGAAAGGTAGTAAGCAGCTTCACTTTAAGGCGAGGTACCACTAGGGCTGAAGTCTGACTTGACCTCGAAGAACATCGCTCCCGTAATTTTGAACCGAGTCAAGTGACGAGACTGGAACACTTGACGAGACCGGAACACATGACCCAGCACCTCCAAAGGTAAATTTGAGAACTTGGAGGACATTGTAGCCACGCCCTATTTTACGTGCCCCGGTCCCCATTAGTGAATACGGCGGGGGATTTTCAGCGACGAGCATCGAACCAGGGACGTTCAGATCACTGGCTAGACGCCTTTGTCAAACGGGCCACCGCGCCCTTAATTGCATACATTGACCGTTGTATTTAATTTGAATGTACTCCGTATCTAAGTACGGGTTTTCAACTAGTCTAGATATATGTGCGAACCCTTCTTTGGAGAAAGGAAGATAATTTCAGGTATGCTCTGTGATTCTCAACCACTGTGCTGTAGCACTTTAGTGTGCCGCGAGATTCTTGAAGTGTGCCTCCTCTGCTTATACCCACACATAAGTAACGCCAGACGAGTAGTTCAATCAGTTCTACCTTCCTAGCGGGGACTGGCTGAACCAGTGCGCATGACTGTTACAGTTCTGGACTGGTAGCTGGTAACTCTGGACTATTACAGTTCTGGACTGTTAAATGTGGATCACGAAATGAGAGCAGCATTATCATTTTTACGCCCAATATAATCAAAAGAAGTTATCAAAAGACAACAAGCTCAAATTTCGCATTAAATGTAATTTGTAGTTAAATAAACATTTTGTTTATTTTGTAATACAATTTGATTTTATATTTCAATGAAAATTATTTCGTATGCTACTTTTGCAAATGTATTATAAGTACATCAATTAGTTATCCAAGTAAAATTCTTTTTAATTTATCTTATTGTTATGTGCCGCCAAATTTTTAAATTATTAAAAGTGTACCCTGACGGAAAAAAGGTTGAGAATCGCTGTTATAAGAGATAAATTTTCCCACCTATATTATGCCTTACTAAGAGTGATTAAAATAATCCTGTTTTAAAGTTTTTAACATCCATTATTAAACAGCAAAAATTACTTTTAGGCGGTGCCTCGTAGACCTGCCGCTCAACAAACATATTTTTTAGTTTTATTTGTGAGTCAAAATTCAAATTCAAAAATATGCTTGTTAAGGTGAGGATCTAAGATGCACCGCTTTAAGGTTATTTTTGCTGTTCAATAATGCATGTTAAGCACTTTATATCAGGATTAGTTTAATAACTTTGAGTAAGGAGTAAGCTGAGGTGAATTTGAAAGACTTTTAAATGTAGTGCGCACGTTTTCAAAAATCCTTTTGATTAAATTCACTCCTGAACCTTTTCCTCACGGGGTGCATGTATCCCATGAATACGAACCCAAGAATGAATATATATATATATATATATATATATATATATATATATATATATATATATATATGTATATTTATTTATTTATTTATTTATGTGTGTGTGTGTGGGAAATTTATTCCCACGGTTGAAATATTAAAATGCAATAACACGTATTCTTGATTAATATTTAATCAAACGCAAACCAATTACAACTTATGGTCACAACAGATTATCACAATAATGTCAGTGCCCGTCACAGAATGTCAGTGGCCGTCTGACACGACATTAACGCTCGTCTCGCTTAAACAAGATACTACAGTGTGCAGTCTGCACCAAGTGGCGCCTCATCCGTGTTGCCACAAGAGTAGAATTCCCATATATATATATATATATGTATATATCACCCCCGTAATGGCAGTTCTTACAAAGGGGGTATGAAATTCCCCGTTCTAAATAGGGAATTGGAAAAATGGGCACCGTAAGCAAAAGGTTAAAAAACGATTTTCTAGTGATAGTAACAACAGTTTAGCGTCCTGTAAAAAAATTAATTACTTAACTTTTCAAAATTGTAGAAAATGCGCACTGATTATTAAAATTTGTACCTAAAGATGGAAAAACGGAATTAAAAAATGCGCATTAGCTAAGCTCTGATTAGGAAAGTAATAGAGAGAAAAATATGCTATAGTTAACAAGGGGACTGAAGAACTGCAAAGTAAACTGATTTGATACCTCAATAAGAGACTATTATAAAATTTATTTTAAACGAAATGCGTCATTGTGATTTAAAATTAATTTTTGTCAATATCCCAATAAATAGATTATACTAAATACTAATCTCATACTAAAAGATAACCTGTTTATATTTGTAAACTAGCTTGTTCATAAGCACCTGAAGAAACTATCTCTGTTTGCAAGTTTTTTGGCATGCAGAGAAAAAATAAAATTTCGCCACCCTTCTCTGTAAAAAGGAAATGCTACTTCAGGATTAAAAATCCACCTGTTTCAGGGTGTAATGTTTCTTGATAGCGGCTTTACTTGTTTTGCGTATCCCGTTTTTCTATCTTAAGGCTGCTGTGTACTAACCCTGCTGAAATTCCGATTTCATCAAGATATGATAAAACTATGGTTTAGAGGAATTTTAATACCATCAGAATTACTATTTACGCTGTTGTGTACTAACCCTGTTGGATTCGCTCACCTCAATGTTAACCTATGAAAAGAATTTGCCTACCATTTACGGCGACATAAATGCTGATAATCCAATAAAATTGGCATTTTAAGATAGCCTTAACCTATTTTCGCCTCGAAACAGGATTCATTTTATAAATTTCGTCCACCAAAGAAATTCAGGAGCATTTAAACCACACGATAATAGATTTTTTCCCTGAATAATTTAAATTAAAAAATATTATTTGCATTTTTTTAAACGAAAACTGCCCCAAGGGGTAATTTTTTTTTCTCTATTAAGCAGTACAATTTTTTAAAACAATCTTTCAATTCAAATCGGCAATCCTTGAAAAAATTTTCTAGATAGGTGAACATTGAGGTGAGCGAATCCAACAGGGTAAGTACACTGCAGCCTTAAATTTTTTTTTTCTCTTTTAGTTATACTTCCATTTTTGAAATATGCTCAGAACAACATATCATATTTGAATCTGTCATTTTCAAAAAGGAGTCATCTCCACTTTTCAAAAACTCATCCCCACTTTTCTCCAATTCCCCCCCCCCCCCTCCAAGTTAAACTAATATTAGCAAATTATATTTTTACATCAGGATTGATGCCTTATAAACATAATAAATACTAAATTTAGTCTAACTAATAATGCCTAATGGTGAGTTATAGTTTTTTGCTTCTCATGAAAAATTTTAAAAAATGGATATGACTCCTTTTCAAAATTACCAATTCATTTACAGTGTACCCTTAATTTCTTTTAGAACAAGAATATCATTTCCTAAGTCTATCTAATCAAATCAATTTTTTTTATTCGTAAGAGATTCTGTTTTGACTTGTTTTCTCAAGCCCAGGATGTTGCAAATTCAAAACAAAATTCAAAATCATCCTGCGAATGTGTACAAGTTACAAACTCCCTGCGTTATATTATAAGGCTTCAGTGCTCAGACGGAGTGTACCCCTCCCTCGCAAGAACAAAGCAGGAGTATAAAAAGGAACCAAACTGCGGAGGCGAACAGTTACTTAAAGTTAGTCAATTGTAGTGATTCCCTCGGAGCATTCATTTCGTGTGCACCATCTGCCACCGGCGAAATTCGCCGCGTCTCATGCTTCCGTTGACTTCTCTATCAAACTATATACATAATCCTCACTTTATGCCAGAAGCGGGGGAGGGGGTCGCATTCGGTTCGCCTATCGGTATCGAACCGTTTTCTGGTTCGCCGGACTCGAGTTCAGCGGAGGGTGAACCGGTCGGGGTGGCCAATTATGAGGGCTGTCACTTCGAGATATGTCGGCTCGTTTGCGCACCAGAAATGCCCGTAATGAACCAGCACGATTAACAAATGGCACGAATGATAGAGAGGGTCCCGTGTGGGAGGAAATATTTGGCTACATAACGCCATTAAAGGGGGATAATTACCATATTACAATATACACACACACACACACACACACACACACACACACATATATATATATATATATATATATATATATATATATATATATATATAGGTCATACATTTCCTCCGTTTTTGTCATACACGTATACACATATAATATATCACCTCTCAAATTTTGTATGCTTCTGTATGTTTGTATTGGATTATCTATCTATATCAGAACTAGATCATAACTAACATCTATATATGCCAAACACGCATACCCATGTATATCGCCTTTCAAATTATGTAAGTTTTTATGTGTCATCTATTTACAATTAACATCTGTGTATTCCATCCAAGCATACACATATATATTGGAATTATGTATGTGTGTATGTAACGTCCATTTATTTCAGATCTAGGCCTTAACAAACATCGATGTATACTCACACATATATATCACCTGTCAAAGTATGTATGTTCGTATTATCAGTACTATGTCATAACCGAACTGTCATATGTATATATCAGCTGTCAAATTATGTATGTTTGTGTGTATCATCTATTTATTTCAGAACTATGTTATAACTAATACCTATGCATGACATGCACTCATACACATATATATCACCACTCCAATTATGTATGTTTACGTATGTATGTATCATCTATCTGTACTATTACTATGTCACAACTAAATGTATGCCATACATACATACATGTGTATGTGACCCGTCAAATTATGTAAGTTTATGTACGTTTGTATGTATCATCAATTTATTTCAGAACTACGTCATAACTAACATCTATGTAGGTCATACATGCATGTATATATATATATATATATATATATCATCTGTCAAATTATGCAAATAACTACTCCCTATGTACACGCATACACATAAATATCACATGCCAAAGTATGTATGCTTATGCATGTTTGTATGTATCATCTGTCTATATAAGAACTGTGTTATGACAAACATTTATGTAAGCCATACGTGCATATATATATATATATATATATATATATATATATATATATATATATATATATATATATCTATATATATATATATATATATATATATATATATATATATATATATACATATATATATATATATATATATATATATATATACATACATATATATATATATATATATATATATATATATATATATATATATATATATATATATATATATATATATATATAGGTCATACATTTCCTCCGTTTTTGTCATACACGTATACACATATAATATATCACCTCTCAAATTTTGTATGCTTCTGTATGTTTGTATTGGATTATCTATCTATATCAGAACTAGATCATAACTAACATCTATATATGCCAAACACGCATACCCATGTATATCGCCTTTCAAATTATGTAAGTTTTTATGTGTCATCTATTTACAATTAACATCTGTGTATTCCATCCAAGCATACACATATATATTGGAATTATGTATGTGTGTATGTAACGTCCATTTATTTCAGATCTAGGCATTAACAAACATCGATGTATACTCACACATATATATCACCTGTCAAAGTATGTATGTTCGTATTATCAGTACTATGTCATAACCGAACTGTCATATGTATATATCAGCTGTCAAATTATGTATGTTTGTGTGTATCATCTATTTATTTCAGAACTATGTTATAACTAATACCTATGCATGACATGCACTCATACACATATATATCACCACTCCAATTATGTATGTTTACGTATGTATGTATCATCTATCTGTACTATTACTATGTCACAACTAAATGTATGCCATACATACATACATGTGTATGTGACCCGTCAAATTATGTAAGTTTATGTACGTTTGTATGTATCATCAATTTATTTCAGAACTACGTCATAACTAACATCTATGTAGGTCATACATGCATGTATATATATATATATATATATATATATATATATATATATATATATATATATATATATATATATATATATCATCTGTCAAATTATGCAAATAACTACTCCCTATGTACACGCATACACATAAATATCACATGCCAAAGTATGTATGCTTATGCATGTTTGTATGTATCATCTGTCTATATAAGAACTGTGTTATGACAAACATTTATGTAAGCCATACGTGCATATATATATATATATATATATATATATATATATATATATATATATATATATATATATATATATATATATATATATATATATATACACTGCTGGCCACCCGAATAGCAACACCAAGAAAGACAAGAGATATCACAACAAAATTTATTTTGTAGATAACATGTTGACCAAGTATCAAATGATTGAATTTATAGACTTCTGTGAAGTGTGGTTCCTGCCAAAATCAGTAGCCAGAGTGACTCGTCAGTAAAGACAATTTCATTCTATTCTGCCGTCCACATCCTTCTGTCATCGCACCATTGGCGGCGGAGACGTCTGTGGTTCTGCGTCAAGGGTAGACAAAGCAATGGACGTCTTGCGGACAGACCACTCTGCTGTAAACGGCGTCGAATGGTACGCGCAGACACTGGATGATGCGTTACAGACTGCATGTGTTGTGCTATTGTTCGTGATGTGACTGAGCGATCCGTCACTGCCATGCTCACAACTTGCCTGTCATCACGTAAAGTGGTGCGCTGAGGTGGATGCGATCGAACACGCCGGTCCGTCGTACCCTCCTGCATCCAACGATCACATATCCGCATCCAACACGACTACCGATTTCCCTGAAAGATAATCCACAATCTCGGTAGGCCACTATCCTTCCTCTGTCGAACTCGGATACTTGATCGAAAGATGATCGCTGTTTTCGACGAGACATAATTGATCGTTTTTTTGAAAAAACCACAAGAAAAACACAATTGCCGAACTTGAAATCGTCGAAATCTCCAAGCCTTAAATAGCGCTTTGAAGTGGCGCCACAGGCGCGCGTGATGTGCGTCTACGCTGAAATTCTAATCATTTGCCTATCTCACCTCCGCTAATGCATGTTGTAAATTTCATGTTATTTCCATGTTTCCTTCAGGGTGTTGCATTTACAGTGGCCAGCAGTGTATATATATATATATATATATATATATATATATATATATATCTATATGCACTGAAGGGCCACTGAATTAGGGATAGCAAAGCCTATGCAAATTGTGTAGCGCTGCACATCATGTATGCGCAAGTGAGGGAGCTGTGGTAACTGCATATATAGCGCGTACTGTGGTTGTTCAGAATTAGTTGTTGGATATGCCAGTGTGGGTAAACTGCCTAATCTAGACGCCTTATATCGCGGACAAATCGTAGGTGCGCGAGGCATGGGCCATTCAATTTCCGAAATCGTCAGACAGCTAGGATTTTCAAGGTCGACAGTGTCAAGAGTATACCAAGAATACATGGAAGGTGGAAAAAAAAACTAGCGATCGGGCAAACTGCAAAGGACAATTAGCCTTGACAGTGCGTGGTGAGAGACGGCTCAGGCGTATTGTACGTAGCCAGCGAAGCCAAACATTAGCTCAAATTACCACCCAGTTTAGTGACGGTGCCAATTTACAGTCAGGAAACGGACTGTGCAACGCTC
>OU015490.1:78079867-78137367 GCA_907164885.2 Dolomedes plantarius
TGGGCGTTTTTATTGCGTTTTTACCTATTTTTAAATAATAAAGCTTTATACGATCGAGAATGTTGCTCATTTTCTTCCGTCTTCAGTATTAAAATGACTACACAAAAGAATCCCCAATTTTGACAAGTTTTTGATATGAATGCACTAATATGACAGTTGTGACATCGCAATCTAACAAAATTGTTTCAAGTGGCGATAAGTACCACTAAGTGCTACTACTAGAGCCATCTTTCCAAAAACCGAACGAACTTTTTGGCTAACCCAATGGTTATACGGGGAAAACGTTCATGTTTGCATAATCAAATGTTTGCATTTGGGCTTCAAGGAGAAATATTTTAATTTGAAAGTTGACCTCTGTACAAAAGAAATGTGTAGCTGATAATGTAAGTATAACTTTTTTCAAAGTTGAAATCCGTGGTCAGATTGTTACAACTTTTGTCTAATAAACGGAGACATAACAATCTTTAAAAATGTTTTTAAGGTATCCGACTACATTTAAAATGGGGATTTTGATGAAAACTACGAAAACTTTTTTTTAATATTATTCTTGTTTATTAAAGAATGCAAATTTATTTTCCTACCTATGCTTTTATTTTTTCTGTACAATTATTAGAAATGAAATCATAGCGATTTAAAGAAGAGAAAAAGTTATCAATACAAAGTGAAAATCTTAATTGTGCTTTCTGAAGAACTTAATTTTCATCAAAAATGTAAACGACTATTGTAGTAGGTTGATATTTGTTGATTTATAAAGAATCTCACGAGAAATTACTAAAATTTTACATGTAATTGCATATAATCACCTGTATTTCTTTCAGAATTCTTCATATGAATTAGCGTTTGGGTCATTACACTCACGAATGTTTTTGTACGTATGATAAAAATAAATTACTGATGTATGCATAAAATTTTTTGTAGAGCTAAGGACATTTATGTAAAAATTTGCTAAATTTCGACATTTTTTTAAAAATATTAATTTTGTAAAAAATTGCATAGTTGTAGTCCTCATTTTTTTCCTCATTTTCATATTTTCGTGCCATATTCCTTCGAAGTTTCAGACAGCAATTTTCACAAGTACAGTTTTTGAAGAAAACTGATATGAAGTAGTCGGATACGTTAATTCGATTTTATGTAATTGATTTTGTTTTAAAATATTTATAATTCTGTTCAAGGGAACTGTAAAAAAGCATTTTTTAGAACTGAAATGTACATATAAATTTTTTAAAAGCTTAAAAAGTGAGGCCAAATGACCGATTGCAAAACATTTTGTCTAATAAATGCAGAGAAAACAAACTTTTAAAATATTTTAGCTCTGTTCAAGAGAACTGAAAAATGTAATCTTTAACTCAAAAAAGACTTTTACGGGGCTGAAAAGTATAACATTCAAGCGAAAATATATTCTCTCATTATTACGTCACCTGAAAAAACAACATTTTTGATGCTCAAATAAATATTCTTTTTTCATTCATACAAACTTGCGATATTGTATTCATGCCAGAATCTAGTTCTCAGATTTATACCCAAATGTCCAATCATCTCGAAATTTTCATCTTGAATATTCAGCCTATAGTATTCAGCTCGAATTCAGACTCTCTCTTTTATGCCACCTGGAATTATACTATCTTTGATGTCGAAAGCTTCTTGAATTTCCTTTTTTTCCCTTCAAACATGATATATCACTCATATGAGAGTTTAATTATCAAATTTTGACCGAAGTGTCCGTTAAATCCTGAAGATAATCATCTTCAAGTAACCTAAATTTTCCCCTGTTTTAATGAAGGACATTTGTTCTTCATTTTGTGGGCTGTATTTACTGTATCTTCGCAGTTACTAGAAAAAATTTAACGCAATTCCTGTTTTGAAATTTTGTTCCCTTCCAGTATACTTATGTGCACCTCCATAGCAAGGGCCCACAACAAAGTCGAAATCTAGGTCCATTGTTGCTCGGTACGCTAGTGATGCCTGTCTTTATACATGAGAATAATCTAGCTGGTTGCAGTAAAGTACTTTAATTTAACTTTAAGGATTCAGGAGGAAAAATGCTCAAATTTACTTTATTTTACATCGTCTTGATATACCGTGATTATGATCAATAAATTAATTTACCTTCATTATCATTAGCCTTCAACAGTTTACAGTGAAAAACATGAAATTTCAATTAATTAAAATTACATTATCAGTTATATTATCACTCAAAATAGATGTTAAACTCCTCCTATGTAGCTTGAAGTTTTGTTCTTGTTTCATATTACCTTTAATTGAGTATACTACTTTATCCCTTTAAAACGGTATCCTACAACAATGAAAAAAATATTAATTAAATTTTAGTGTTATGTTAGCTGTCGTTAAATTTTTTTCTCCATTCCTATAATTAAATTTAAGAGAAATGCTAATTTAATTATGTTTAATTTAATGTTAGTTTAATTTAGGGATGTGTTCTATAAATAAACATGCCTTGAGAAAATTTTTAGGTAAAAGTTTTCCCTGCAACGACATATTTGCTAAATTTGTATCATTGCTTAACAGCAATAACCTCCAGCTGGATGTGAAACGAATCTACAGGTAAATTAAAATAAATGAATGCTTTTCTTCAAACTCTTATATCACATTAACAAAATCCAGCTGTTTTTATCAAAGAGTGCATAATCTGATTTGTCAAATTACTCTTCCATTGCATATGTCCGTAAGGTTTATGGGTTTAACTTATTCGTAGCAAAAATGCTCGTAATAAAGCATAGTATTTTTACTTAATCCTATCATATGTCACTAAAATATTTTGTTTTGTAACTATTTATCTTTCAAAAGTAATTTCAACTTGTTGTTTCTGTACTTGTAGGCTTACATGTTTTCAGTTTATTGTTAATGCATGCTTCGATTAATTTGGTACATTAATTTACTCATACCTTTTAGGTAAAGATTTTGGTTGCTTTCCATTCTTCCCCACAGAAATAAAGTTTACAATAAATTCATTTATAGATGAAATAGTTTAAAAATTTGCTTGTATTTGAACAAAGGGCCTTGCAAAATGTTTTTCCAGTACATAGCATTTCAAAATTAGTAGTACTTATGACCAGCACTGTCACGTTTTTCTCAAATGTTTGACTAAATGAAAATCTAATAAATTAACTAGATAAACAAAAAATAAAAGGAAATGCATTACACTTCATGTATTATAAGTACCTTTCTAATATTATGTAAAACCCCATAAGAGGCATTAGTGCAGAAAATATCAGTTTAATAAATAAAGTTAACTCAACAGTAGGGAAAGTTAGAAAATTTATTTCATTGAGAATTTTACTTAGAGGAATTATAATTTAAAAGAGTCTGAAACAATTTTTGGATGAAGAAAAGTTTGCCTGAAATAAAATTCCCTATCTTTTGATTCTTGTAACAAAATTTAAGTCAAACTACTTAAATTGATGTTAAAATGTTTGATTGGAACTATACAGATATTTTATTGTTTAATATCGCAGCATATTACCTTGCATTAAAATAATATACTATGGAAAAATAATGCTATATAAAGTGTTATTTTACGTTTCTTTTATTAAAATACGAAATTTCTTCTGTAGAATACCAAAGAAAATAATATCTTAAAGTACCCTTAAAAAATATAAAACTTTTGATTGAAAAGCATTTAAAGTAACAGCGATCTCTAAGAAAGATGAACTTTTCGATAAGAATTAATGTCAAACTTTAAATCTCTCTTATTGAATTTCCTCATGAATTTAATTACACTCGATTAAATCTTACCTCCCCCATAGGACGAATAAAAATTTAACTTTAAACGCAAAATTCATTTCTAAAACCAAATCAGGCGACAAACAACTCAGATATACTGCTATCTACAAGAACTTTTATTACTTAAGACAGGGAGAATGGAAAATAAAACTCTGCCGCTTTCAGTTTCTAAGAAAAAAGCAAAGAAAAAGTACCCCTTCGGGTTTTCTAAAACTAAAGATAAAGCATTCGTGTGGAACGGTTTAGCCCACTTTATTCTTGGAAAGTCGGAAAAGACGATTTAAAAGGAAGAAAATCCCCCCTATTCCATCCCTTTTTAATTTGGGGGGATTGGGAGAGGGAATTTCGAAATGTTAAAACAGTTTCTTCTTTGGAATGCAGATTCGTAGGGTTTCGTCTGTTTTGCCGGTGAAATAAGGTGGGTTTCAAAAATTTTGAAGGAAATATTTCAAGAAAATGGGCTACCCATTTTGATTTTGCATTTTTAATGCTCCTCGTTATTTATCTGTCACAACTTGGGAAATGTTGCGATTTTGTTTTATTGTTAGGCACATGATGCAAAAATTAAAAGGAAAGCAAAAAGAAATAATTGAGAGAAAGCTAACTATTTTGAAATTTTAAGCTCTAGAGATTGTTAGGAATTTTGATTGTTAGGCACTTGAGACGAATATTGAAAGGGAAGCAAAAATAAATAATAATTGTTGTGGAAGTTGATAAATTTAAAATTTTATGCTCTCGAGATTGCTGGGACTTTTGATTGTTAGGCACTTGAGGCGAAAATTAAAGAAAAACAAAAAGAAATAATTGGGGAAGTTAACAATTTATAAATTCGTGCTTTAGAGATTATTATTACTTTTTATTTTTAGGTACTTGAGGCAAAAATTAAAGGAAGACAAAAATAAATAATTGGGGAAGTTGACAATTTATAAATTCGTGCTTTAGAGATTATTATTACTTTTGATTGTTAGGCACTTTAGGCAAAAATTAAAGGAAAGCAAAAATAAATAATTGGGGAAGTCAACAATTTATAAATTCGTGCTTTAGAGATTATTATTACTTTTGATTGTTAGGTACTTGAGGCGAAAATTAATGGAAAGCAAAAAGAAATTATAATTGTTGTGGAAGTTTACTAATTTAAAATTTCATGCTCCTGAGAATGCAAGGACGTTTGATTGTTAGGCACTTTACGTGAAAATTAAAGGAAGGCAAAAATAAATATTTGTTGTGGAAATTAACGAATTTGAAAATTCATGCTCTCGAGACTGTTAGGGCTTTAGATTGTTAGGCACTTGAGGTGAAAATTAAAGGAAAATTAAATGAAATAATTTTTGATAAAGTAAACTATTTTGAAAATTCATGATCTAGATATTGGTAGAACTTTTGATTGTTAGGCACTTTAGGCTTTAATTAAAGGAAAGCAAAAAGAAATAATTTTTGTGCAAGTTTATTTGTTGGAAAACTCCTGCTCTCGAGATTGTTGGAACACTTGATAGTTAGGCACATGATGCAAATATTAAAGGTAAGCAAAAATAAATAATTATTTCGGAAGTTAACTAATTTCAAAATTCATGCTCTAGAGGTTGTTAGGACTTTTTATTGTTAGGCACGTAATTCATGCTCTGGAAGGGAATGAACTACAAAATGGCGGATGGAATTTTATAAAGTAATTTGAAGTTGTTAGGCACGTCGTGCAAAAATTGAAAGAAAGCAAAAAGAAGTAACGGTTGCAAAAGGTAACTAACTTGAAAATGCATGATCTAAAGGGGAATGAACTACAAAATAGTGGTTGTAATGTTATACCGTAATGCGAAGTTATGGTTAGGTACATGATGCAAAAGTTAAAAAAAGTAAAAAGAAATTATTGTTGAGAAAGTTAACTAATTTGAAAATTGCTGATCTAGAGTGAGATTAACAACATAATAGTGGGGGGAATTTAATAGAGGAATCAAAACGTATTTTCAAAAAAATATAATTCAAAAGTACACAAATTGAATTTTAAAGCATGTTTCTTTTATTGTTAACTGTAGAATATTAATATATCATTGATTCGAAAGTTTACTTTTCTGCCATATTTCAGTGAAATAAGACATAGGATTTTTTAATGAGATTGACAATACTTTCTCCGTCAAAAGAATAATTAAAGTAAAGTATGGATGATTTCCTACAGATGTCTGGCGAGCAGAGACCTAAACGTGTAAAAATAAGTCTCTTGAGAATCTATTTACAAATTGCTCACTTCCTAACTTTTGTGTCCTTGGATTAAAATGTATAATAAGTGAAACCCCAGACGCTTATTTTAGCTTATGGTATTTGACTTTAAGCTATTAAGATATATAATAATTTATAGAGATAGTTAAGGGCTATATATTTAATAATTTATAGTATTCAGTTTATAATAATGTATTTAAAGCTATATAAATCTCCGATGTAAAATATTCATAGACTAACTATATAATCATTAAATATTTTAATTACGCATTTCATTTTGAATTTTCAAGCCTTTTATTGTTTTTGTTATAAAGAAGTGATGAAATAATAGACATTTGATAGGTAAATTGCAATCCTTCGAGAAAAAATTCATTGGCTTGAATACAAAATAGAACTCGTAAATAAGTCATGAACTAAAAAGTAATATAATTTAGTTCATATCATCATCGTTAAGTGATATGAACTAAATTATGTACTTTATAGTTCATTGCTTCATTACGATTAGCATATTCTGTACGTATTTTTCTCCGAACTGATTTGCTACGAAAAAGACATACTCTACGTAGTGTTTATGGAAACTTGCATAATATATATTTTACCGCATACTATATATATTGTAGATTTGTTCTGGGAGGAAAAAATCACTAGTCAGTAGTGGAAAAAGCCCATATATTTAATAAATATTTGCTTCAAATTAACTTGGTATTCAAATTATTTTTGTTAATTCCTATGAAAGAAAAATTATGCATGTTTTATACAGACCGTTATTTTCCATTTATTTTTCCATTTTCATATTGGATTTTAGTGATACAACTACACAATATTTTTAGGGGCTATCTGTTTCCTTCCTCTACATCAATATCCTAAATTGTTCTATTCAATATCCTAAATTGTTCTTCCCCTAGTGTGCTGGATGAAGCCATAGCTGAACATTTCAAAGGTCTGAATTTAGAAACCTTTTACATAAATTTTCTGTATTAGAGGGCTTTATTAATTTGATTAGAGGTCCTGCATAATAGCATCGTATATAAACATTGAACGAAATAACACTGCTAGTGTTTATGATTAATGACAGTCTTTGAATATCATCGATATTGTGTTCATGCCAATTAGTCCAAATACGCTTGTTCATATTTAGCATAAATATAAAATTAGTGTCTTATTTCATTGTCTAGTCTAACAAGCAACCCACAATTACTCTTGTTTCTAAATACTGATACATTAAGGGGATGGAGGACGTAACAAAGCAATTTTTGAAAATTTTACTTCAGAGATATTAAATTTTGCATATATATTCATTAAAGCATAACTATATTAAACACCTTATAAAATTTTATAGATATAAAAAAAATTATATTTTAAAAATTGAAAAGGATTTTTTAAATGCTCCTTGCGACCCAATTTTAAACTTTCCCACTTAATTTTACCTTTATATTGCTTATAAATGCATTTTTGAACGGTTTTAGGTATTACTTTGTACTTTCGTTGAATAGTTAGTTTTTAGGAAATATTTTTATGCTTGTACTCTGAATTTTCGTGAAATTTTTGTACTTTCTTATACTTAAGTTAAACTTTGGTAATTTGAATGATGTCAAAACCTAAAATGGATACATAACTTTATTTTGATGTATTAGAGGAGTATTTAATTAAAATTTTTATAAACTTTGGTCAAAAATTATGACGTAAGGGGCATTTCGAAGACTTGCAAATCTGGAAATGACTCATTTTGAGAAAAAGCCATTCAAAAGATGTTTTTCATCTACTTACTTTTCTAAAGCCACCACTACATATTTTAAATGCATTTTATTCCAATATTTACATATTTTAAAAATATTAATACACCCAAAAAAATTCTCATTTTTGTTCGATTTTTGGTAATTTGACATTCTACCATCCCTTTAAATTTGATCACCATCGTTAGTTGGTAGCTGACACCTTTTCATTGCCCATTTGACAACCAATTCACAAAACTTATTCTGGTTCTCATTTTAGTAGATGGTTGAATAAATTTGTACAATGACTCTTGTTCGATATCAAAAGTCTCCTAGGATACCCTCGTTATCCGATAGAACTTTCGATCAGAATTGGCACTGAATAAATACCTAGCATGAAGTCAATAATTTCATGCTAATGGATAACTTGGAAAAGAGTGGGATAAATAGAAAGGCATTCGGTATTTTGAGTGATAGATAGTGATTTAACGATGACAAATTCTTTAACGATGTTTTGAAAAGTATCAAGACAATATGTTTGATTGAGTATGAGCTACATCAGTATCATCAAATAATCTTTCCGAGAAGACAAATATTTGACAAAAATTAATAATTCAAGAAACTCTCGAAAACGAGAAACTCCAAGAATAATATCTTTGAAACAATGATCAACATTAATCGATGAAATAGAAAGGCATTCGGTATTTTCAGTGATAGATAGTGATTTAACAATGGCAAATTCTTTAACGATGTTTTGAAAAGTATCAAGACAATATGTTCGATTAAGTATGAGCTACATAAGTATCGTCAAATAATCTTTCCGAGAAGCCAAAAATTTGACAAAAATTAAGAATTCGAGAAACTCTGGAAAACGAGAAACTCCAAGAATAGCATCTTTTAAACAATGATCAACATTAAACCAGGACTTACGCAGCGTACGTCCTCTCATTTCATTAATCAGCGGGCCTGGTAGTCAAGGGGTTAATAAAGAACAAAAACGTTCATCTGGCGTTTTATGATTAACCAAGGCTGGAACCTGGCCATCAAGTCCAGGTTCAGTCAGTAGCATAGGTATTTTTTGTATTCTGAAATCAAAACTTGGTACCACTAATTTTCTATAAAAGTTATGGACAATAAAGTAATGCAAGAACATCATTTAGGTTCGATAATGCCGCTTACAAAAAGAAACAATATCAAAACCGCTAGCCAGTGGTTGGTCTGTAACTAATTTCTAAAAGTTTTATCTTTCAACAAGTTTACACGAGGCATGAATTTTTTACGTGTACGATTTTCCAATGATTCATTTAAAGAGAATTCTGAACCATCGTCATGTGCTTACGTTAACAGGTCATTGCAAAACAACTGGATTCGGAATTTGAGTTAAAACCAATTGATGACGATAACTGGATATTATCTTCTAACTAAGAATATCTGTAAGCAACATTACATGTGGGTTTAATCCCATTTCATTTTGTCACAATTAAGTGAAGTATATAGAGTAGTAAGTTAGTGAAGTAGGTAAGTATCTAATCTTAAAATTTAGTCATGCATGAAATCCTTTTACTTTTAATACTGAATATTATGTGCTAACTAAGAATATCTGTAATAAACATTAAACGTATGCGTGTTTAATCCCATTTCATTTTGTTATATTTAAACACTTAAGTGAAGTATACAGAGTGGTAAGTAAGGGAAGTACATATCTTATCTTAAAATTTAGTCACACTTGAAATCCTTTAGCTTTAATACTGGATATTATCTGCCAACTAAAAATATCTGTAAGAAACATTAAGCGCGTGCATGTTTAATCCCATTTAGTTTTGTTACGTTTAAGTGAAGTATATAGAGCGGTAAGTGAAGTACGTAAGTTTCTTATCTTAAAATTTATTCATACTTGATATCCTACACCTTTAATACTGAATGTTATCTGCTAACTAAAAATACCTGTAAGAAATATTACGCGCATATGTGTTTAATTCTATTTAACTTTGATACATTTAAACATTTATGTGAAGTATACACAGTAGTAAGTAAATGAAGCATGTAAGTATCTGATAGAAATCCTTTTAATTTTAATACTGGGCCATTTTGTTCTCTCCTATTAGAAAAGTAATCGCTGAGAAATAAAATAATAAGGAATTAATGTAAGAATTAACTTTCAGTGTATGAAATCAACTCAGTTTGTCGATATCATAATGCCTTTATCCTGGAATGAATATATAAAGTAAAAAAAATCCAAATTCGCGTGGAACACTGCCTAATTTTTACAAGCTTTATGGTTGCTGAATATTACAAGCTCTAAGGGATTATATCTCTCTGATGACCTTTTTCTCTTCTATAATAAATAAAATATCATATTTGTTTTTCACGATATTTAAATCGCTGGTTAAAGTAAGCTTTTATGTTAAAAACTTATGAAGAAGTGTCATCCATTGAAGTTAGATTTATGGATTCGCTCACGTCAATGTTAACCTATGGAGAAAATGTATCTAAGTATCTAAGTTTCTTTCTCTTTCATTCCGTAAAAGAGAAAGAAATTTTACACCTTGGGGTATTTTTCGTTTATTTAAATGCAAATAATTTTTTTAATTTAAATTTTTCGTAGAAAAATCTGGTATAGTGTGTTTTAAACATTCATAAATTCCTTTGGTGGACGACATTTATAAAATGAATCCTGTTGCAAGATGCATAATGTTCAGGCTTAATTTTGAACAATTTTTCACCATTTTACAAAATACTTTAAAGGTTATTTAAATAGAATCAGTATCCAATCATGTTAATAAAAAATGCAAAACATGCATAATGTAGATGTATCATATCAGTTATATGCAAGAGATGTCCAATAAAGTGTACTTGAAAGGACATGTTTTTAAGTTTGCGCAACCAGATCTTAGAAATATCGACTGAATGCATAAAATTGCCTCTGCATCTGTCGAAGGTCCTCAGATGAGTCAAGTGGTTCTTGAAGAGTCTCTATTCTGTATCTCGAACAGTACCTAAGTAATATTGTGTAGATACAGAGAATTTTCTCTCAGAAAGCTTATAGAAGAAAACCTTCCTTGTTGTAGTTACTTTCTCTAGATTAAAGGCACAATTATCTTATTTCTTTAACAGTATTTTCATAATGGGAAAATAGTTATTTTTTATTCTGTGGAAATTATTCCTTAGAAAAATTTTTCGAGAAAAAAAAACAAATTCATATAATGTAATCAAAAAATTAATCATATTTATTACAGGGTTCACACTGATTATCTAAAATCAAAAATAAGAAGTTTCCATTACTTTTTAAGGACCTGTGGAAGCATTTTTAAGGACCTCAAAGATGATTTAACATGTGTTTTATTTCTAAAGTTTAGACTTTTAAATGTATTTGATGCTCAAGTTCACATACAACGTTATGATAACTTCTAAAATATCACCTTTATAAATTCTTAATATTAATGATTATATTTAAAAATTACTTTTTCAGATCGCAATTTATTTGGTATTTCCTCCATTAACTCGACAAATTTACACTGGAAGGTGGTGTGATAGTGAATCTGGTACTTAAACTCAAAAATAGGTACATTTTTATGGACAGGAAAGTAAACAAATAAGGTTTAAGATCCTTGAACGTTAAAAAATTTAAGGACCTTGAGACTGGAAATAAGGAGTTCATAATAACTTTTAAGTACTGTATGAACCCTGTAGTAAACTTACCAATGCAAAAAATTTTTATTCCGAGAGCTCCTTAATATTTTGATAGATATTTTCCAAACTTAAACAATTCATAACTTAACTAAACTTATTAACACTATGCCCATTAAATTGTAAAGTGAAAGATGTATTTATCAGTTTGAGTAACCAGATCTTAACATGTCATAATTAATAAGATGCCATAATTTTCCAGCCTGAAGCAATTGATAACCAAATTAAAATTATTAACACTATGTCCAACAAAATTTGACTTGAAAGATGGGTTTATCTGTTTGAGTAACTAGATCTTAGGATGTCATAATTAATAAGATGACAGAATTTTCCAGTCTGAAGCAATTGATTACTAAACTAAAATTATAACACTATGTCCAATAAAATGTAAGTTGAAAGATGTGTTCATTAGTTTGAGTAACCAGATCTTAGAATGCCATAATTTTCCAGCCTGAAGCAACTGATAACTGAACTAAAATTATCAAGACTATGTCCAATAAAATGTGACTTTAAAGATGCGTTTATAGATTCGAGTAACCAGATCTTAGTCTGTCATAATTTTCTAGCCTGAAGTAATTCATAAAAAAACTAAATTCAATAACACTATGTCAAAAAATATCCGACTTGAAAGATGTGTTTCATCAGTTTGTGTAACCAGAGTTAAGGAAGTCATAATTTTCCACCCTGAAACAATTGATAACTAAACTAAAATTAATAAAACTATGTCCAATGAAATGTGACTTCAAAGATGCGTTTATCAGTCAGAGTAACCAGATCTTAGGATGTCATAATTAATAAAATGCCATAATTTTTCCAACTATGACACGATATTCCTGTGAGAGATAAATGTAATGACAATAGGCAAAGAAATTATAGACCCGTTAAAAATTTCTAAACGAATATTTTATTAATTTTTATACACACAAGAAATTTTTTAGAGTCGCACTCAGAAGCACATATGCAACTCCCATATTCAACAGTTAAACAAACAAAATGTATCTTTGGTTACATGACTAAAATTATATATATTTACAAGAGGAAATCATAAATAATTTAAACGTGTTGATATGTTTTTTCACATAACTGTTTGCAAAATTGTAGAACAATGGTTGAAAATGATATACAATTCAATATTTTTGTTTCCATTTCACCAAATAAGTCTTTTTCGAAAATTCATTTTATCATATTAAGCAGATCTAAATTTGATTCGTTAAAAATTATGTTAATCACTTGTAAGATGCATAAGGATTGCTCTAAAATAAATATAATACTCTCTATGTCTTTTGTTAATTGAAAAACAAATATCCTAAAAGAAAGTAAACAAGCTATACACACTTCCCACGGTTTAAACAACTTATTGATAGATTGTCGAGAATAAAGTGGAGAAAGAATATTGATTTTGTTGATATGATATCATTAAATAAGTTTTTTTTATTTCTTTCAAATTAAAAAGTGCTTCAAAATATATGAAATAATTCTGTTGATTTTTTTGCATCATGATATAATTATTAGAACTATTTTTTTATCACAATATAATTATTAGAACTATTTTAAGGACTATTTTTTATTAGCAACTATAGCCTATATGTAAATTTGTCCAAATTAAGAATGTTTCCTCTTTTGCAATAAAATGAAATTTCAAACGTTTACTAATTCTCTTCCATTAAATATTACTTAGATATTTTAATTTGCATATTTAGTTTAAGGAAAAAAATGTTACATCCTTTTCTATATATCAGTTAAGAAACTGTACTGAAAATGGTAGCTGCAATAAAAATAATTGCATTAGTTGCATAGTGCAATGCAGTTTTGATTTATAAAAAAATCAAAACTGCCCATTTTGACTAGAATTTATACAGCTGTTTTATTTTTTAAAAATTCCGATTGCACATTTGAAACTGAAAAATTTTCCAATCAATCCAATACACTGTCTTTCATAATTAATCTGATTATAATTGTAGTTTCTACATCCATCGTTTATAAGGTGAAGGAATTTATAAGATTTTTTGTTATTTTTTAAATGATTTTTAAAAATGCTCGTGGACAAATTTCTACCTATTTTTCTGTCTATGAAAAATATTTTTTTTGCAGTTATTTGTGATATTTAAAATTTATTACGATAATATCAGTTAGGTTTTGTGTCTTAAATAAGTAAATAGCTTATGGAAAACTCTCGTAAAAAAACTCTTTATAAATTGCAATAAGGAAAACATTCCCGTTCGACTCGTGAAAATAAATTTTATCACTAAAAAAACATTTTATAATTTATTAGCTATTAAAAATATAAGTTCTATATAATTTAATTTTTTAAATGATGCTTTAAATGCTCTTCAAAACAAATATTTAGGCATTTTAAGTACTTATTACATGAATTTAAATTGTTTCTGAATCAAGTGCTGAACTTAATACATAAAAAAGTTAAAAATGAGGGTAATTGATGAACTTTTCCAACAAAGCGTTCAAGTTAATAATTCATCAGATAATCTTGATAACTCAACATGCTTTGAATGCTTCTTCAGATAAATCTAGGTACAATGATCTCGGTGCAGTTGAAAAGAGATATGTGTAAAAACCAAGATATACAGATTTTATGGTGACGTATCAGTTATCATTGCGGCACGAATTTGAATTCTTAGAGCAGAATATAAATGCAATCAAAACGGAAATGCCAAAATAATTCAAATAAACTGCGTTTGTGATACTCGTAGTTTATATGATCCTCCATAAGATTCAAAATATACTTATATGCAATTAGTTATCACTATTTGAACACGTATCACTGTGTTTAACTGTCATTTTCATGTGATATAAGATGATATTATTATGTTCATAACGGGAAAAATTTTTAGAAGTTATAAGTGAAAAATTTTCTAATAAAGGTTCATGAAGTGAGGTTCATTAGTTTCTTTTCATGAGATAGTGATTAAAATTAATCATTTTGCCTCTTAATGAAAAAGTGAACCATATTGAGATTGTGTAAATGAAAACTTAAAATTATCCAAGAGAAATTTTATAGAAAATTCGGAAAAACACTCTGGTTGTGTTAAAATATTTCTAAACACATTAAAGTATGTCCGGAATCGAAAAGTTAATTGAAAAATAATAAAAAGTAGAAATTTTAACACACGAAATTTCATTTTATTAAACTTTAAATTTTAAAACAAAGTTTGAACTTTTTTTTTGGTTTATCTCTAAACTTTGGATCATAAGCAGTCCAGTTTCCATACAACACTTTCAGAAAAAATACAAGCCTTGAATCTTCATTCATAATGGTATCGAATTTCTATTATAAATTCTAATTATGACCTCTTGTTTGTAATAAAATAAAAGTGCTATAAAAGTACATATTTTTGTTAGCTAGTAATATAGATGTCTTACTTAATTTTTATACTGTGCTAAGTTCAGTGGTTTATCTACAGAGATTTCAGAACCGAGTACCCGGGGGGAATTATTGGGGGTACATTAACCCCCAATAATTGAATATTCGTAAACCCGATTCCAATGGTTGTAGAACTGGGTATTCAAAAGCAGAAAATTTTAAGTTTAAAAAACGATTTAATGGGCATAAACAGTTCTACCATGCTTCAGAATTAATCACTATTATTAAGGAATTTTATTTATTGCAGTGATAAAGAACAAAAATAAATTGCAATTTATACCGTTTAAAATTAAGTAATCTAGTAATCGACGAATTTCAAATCTAGTGGCAAAATGTAAATAAAGACATAAAATCTTCAAAGATAATTCGGTAATTTTGGGTTTCAGAACCCATTTCCTGAAGTTAACTTAAATTAAAATAATTTACAAAGAAATGTATTTTTTACTGAAGCAGTAATTTAAAATTCTTTACATTATAAATAAATATAGTTTTTTCATTGATATTTAGGGCAAATTTTTTGTGATTAATGTCTTATTCAAACCCGGGTAATACCTGGGTATTTAATTCTGGAAAAATATGAGAACCGAAACCTGGCTCTGAATTTTTAGTCCGGTTCTGCAATCCCTATTTCCCTAGCATGTTATTGGATCACAAACGTCAATAACCTGCCATTTTTCTCTTTGCAGCAGATGGGGGCAATTGTTGTCTAGAATATTCAAATTTCCTCGTTCACAATGATAACTAAATACATCGCCATGACAAATGCCGGAACTTAATTACAAGTGTCACACAACATTCAACTCTCCGTGGTCAAAAAATAGTTGACATATTTACAGACACATAACACACTGTTGCAGAGTCCATTCAGTAAAAGTAGGTGATTACTGTTCATTGTAAATGATACTCTCTGTCTATAGTTTAATCCTCATTTGCTTGTTATGAGCCGTTGACAGACGTCCATCTCTCTGGAATAATTCAAGCTTTTATATGAAGTCATTATCAAACAATCATATCACATATATATTGAAGTATGATATGTTGGTTAAATTATAAAGTCAAATGAAAGAATCGTTTTCCTGTAGCCCGTTGAGAATGATCAGTGAGATGTTTCTAATTTAAAATAAAGGTAAATGTTGTATAACTATTTCATTTCCATCCTAGTGATAATTTAGCAGTTCGACGTATAAATTAGTTAGATGCTGCAAAATATTTCTTAACTACAATATACACTGAAGTGCCAGAATAACTTCGATAGACGATCACATATCGCAATATTCACTTTCTCGTAAAGGCTTTCGTCCGCAAGTAGCTTTTACAGAGGGACAGACATTTGTGGATGCTTAAAAAGCTGGGCGAATTTCAACGAGGTATGATAGTTGGTGCTCGTGCGATGGGTCATGGCATTTTAGAGATGCAGACAAAATTTAGATTTTCAACTGCGACCATTCCAAGAGAGTTCCTCGAATAGAAGAATCAATAGTGTGGCCGTCGTGAGACTCTGAAAGACCATAACCGGTGTAGTCTGTAGACAGTCATGTCAACAGAAATGAGTGCAACATTGGCCCAAATAACATCGCAATTCAATGCTGGGGGCCTCTATGCTAACATGAGCGTGACGATTGTGCAACCTTCACTGCATCATATCGGCTTTCATAACCGATGTACAACGACGTATTGGACTGGAATCCCAAGTTTTCTGGCACTTCAGGGTATTATTTATTCTGGTATATGTTATTATAAACCTGAACTGAATGCAAACAGTCTCCAAAAATTCAAAACATCTGGAGACTATCAGTCTTATTTGAATGTTTTTTTAAATATAAGAATTATTCGCGGGTAATGGAAAAATGAAATTTAAATTTTTGACTTAGTTAATCGCTAAAACTGATTTTTTTAAGATTGTACAGTAATAAATAGCATTAGAAGTAAACTTGTAAAATATTTACTTCAGGAATGTCTTCAGCTATAAGGTGCATCAAAAATAGCTGGTAATTGTGCTTTAAAATTTGAAATAATTTTCATATTATTCTTTAAAAATAAAGTTGAATTAATTTAAGTTAATTGGAAATTCTTTCCTATCCAAAATTTCCAGCTTAATTTTTTCAAAGTTTTTTGAAAGTTTAATCTAAATTTTTTTTCTCTAGCTACTTAAAGTAACAGAAAATTATTTGTTTTGACAATGACATTTTAACAAAAACTATTGTATGAAGTGTAAATAATTTAACTCCTCCACTCATTTAACTACTATTTTAAAACTAAAAATTGTAACTCTAAAATTTTTTTAAATCAACATTGTCATAGTTTCAATTTTACAATAATAATTTTTAGCATGTTTCATGCTGGAATATTTTTTTGTATATATATTTTCTAAGTATATCACTTCATTCATTTCAGTGTGAACAAAGAAATCAAAACAAAATAGCATCAGTTAAAAAATTATAAGCTTAAAATAAATTATATTGCACAATAAAACAATATGTACAACAAAGTAGTATGAAAAATACCTCAGATTACGTGAATACAATTTTTAGTAAAATTTATAATGAGCTATTTTCCAATTATAATTTTAACTCCATTAATACATCGAAAATAAAACTGAATATCTAAAAGTAAAGTAGAGTGCAACAGGCTTTCTTTTTAATATAACTAATGAAAAAGAATTTCATTTGTAATACTTTGAAAAGCTTACAACAAAAAAACACATTTTTAAATACCATCAGGAACATTCTTTCGATATAGTTCGTATGATGCAGTTATTTTACACAGTCTTAGCGATTTGATGATTTAGTAATCTGGTTAATAATACAAATTTCTCTGTATATCTCTGCAAAGTTCTGCAAAGCTTAAAGCTTACCACAAAAAGAAAAATCTTCATTGTTTGCTCCTGTTAATATTAATTCATGTTTGAAATATTTTTCGCTGCCACCTACGGAATCTATGCGGATTCATCTTCTGAAAATATTTGTAGAATTTTGCATTGAAATATTGCATCTTAAATTGTTTGCCTTCTGTTTTTTAGAATACTTTTTTTTTTTTAAATTTTCGTCAATTTCTTTTGGAGGGTAAAAATGAAATTTGTCATTTAGTTTTGACTAACGATGCAAATTCCTTAGATATCTTTTTCTAAATTTAAGTGCTTTATAACAAAAAAGGAAAAAATAATAAGAGATTTTTAAGCATCAACAGGTAGGTGTCAATTCATCCCAATGTGGTTGACGTTCCTGTCTATCGAGTGAAAACGTCTGGACTTTGGAACGGTTACTTAAGTGCTTTGAAGAGAACAGAAAGTTGCCGTAAAAAGGAGAAAAAATCACAGATTCTGTCTATAATTTCTTTGATCAGTCTGATTAAATCCCCGACCATCTTACGACATAATTGCCATTACTTATGTTTTTAATCGAGAAATGTGATACTCTCTCTCGAAACGACTAGTATTTTTTTTAGAAAACTATGAAGATTTTTCGAACCAGTTCCCCAGTCTTGTTCGATCCTCCGCTCCAGGTTCCCCTGGAGCTAAGTGTCTGTAAAAATGGTGGTTCTCAACAATTTATCTTACAAGTACAGAAACATCATGAAGATTGTCACAGATCGAAAACCGTACGCCCATGTTCGAGTGTCTACAGGCCCAGATGTAGCTACACCGTCGGCCTGTCCACGGTAGCGTACTGGCATGGCGACAAGGTAGGCGTCTGCCGAGGAGACATAGGGGCATAGGATCCAAACCCCGCCGCTGTGTGCTGTTTTGCCTTCAGCCGAAGGGTAGCAATGCTCGAGGTCATGGTAGAACACTGTTCACGATACACATAGGGCGGTGTGGGTGTTGCGTAAGGGCAGGGGGGTGTAGCATTGCTGAGGCTGTTGCTAACGCTGGGCACTATACTGGAGCTGGTGATGCCTTGTGGAGACGGGGCGTTGAAGCAACCCATACCTTGGGTTGGCGTCACCAGCGGGTTGACGTTCACTGACCAAGGAAAGCTCTTGGCGCCCAGTGGGCTTGGAACTTTAGCCGCCCAGTTGTTATAGGTGGGGTATCCAGAGTAAAGGGTATCGTCAAAAGGCTGCATTAATCCATTAAACTGGGTGCTGAAGCCGTTCTTGAGTTCTGCTGCAGCGTTCCTCTCTCGTTTCCGCCATTTTGCTCGTCGGTTCTTGAACCACACCTAAAAAGAAATTGAATGGCATTAGTTGAGAAAGTGAGACGTAAACACTACAGTTAATTATTTCCATTATGAGTCTGTAAATAAGAATTTGGGTTACCACAGCTTGTTGCGTAAAACACAGTCACACTTATAGCATTAATTAGTTACAGGCACAAACCTGTTAGATTAGAATCTCAAGATAGATTGTACTAAGTTTAATTCTTTTGTTGAAGACTAGTCACGGGATGTTACATGGGAACAACAGAAACACAATACACAACTATCGAATTAATTGGAAATGATTTTACAATTTTAAAATTATGTTTCAAACAAGAATCTGTTACATACGGACTTGTATACTGGTTGTATAATAGCACCAATTTTAGAGAAAAAGTAAAATAATTAAGTTTTCCTGACTTGAGGGTAAAATTCTTCTTTTACAGTGGGCAGCCATAAATGGTACAGATTGATCACCATCGTAAGAATGTAAAGTATCTTCTACCACCAGTTTCAATTATGTGATAAATCATATTATTATTGTGTGATTAATTCAGTCTTAATCCTTCTCGTATAAAATCTTTCTTATAAATCTACATACCCTCGTTATAGACCAGAATTTTTCTTGGAAGGAAGGCCTGGTCAAGTTAATAATTTTTGTATGACAAATAAGTTGAAAACTTGGATAATATATGATATATTATATTATATCAAAGGTATTGGATAATATACGATATATTATAATTATCCAACATTTTAGTCAACTAAAGGATTAATCATAATATCACGGCGTGCTCAAATCAGCACCAACCTGCTTGTTCATCCAAAATCTTCTCTCTCATAAATCTACATACCATCGCATATTACAGAGTAGTTTTTTTAAAGGCTTGACTAAGCCTATATCTTTTGTTTTGACAGAGGCATAAAAGAAAACTAGTGTTTTAATTGTAGTATATCAAAATGTTTAAAAAATAGTCTGTCAACCCTTTCTTTGTCTGTTGAAAATAAGTTTCATGAATACAATATAATTAAAAGTTTTTCAAACACGCAGTAAAAGAGCGTGTTTAACACTGTCACCTAATTACTACAGATCTCTTTAGGGTGGTTGGTGGGTATGCTGTCTATGTTGGATACCTTTGTTTTAATTAAATGCGTTTTGAGGCAAGAGCATGTTTGATTAGACGCTTTGTTTCAACCGTATATTGTATTAATCTCGAGATGAGTGGAAATTAAATACGAGGACTTTATGAAACACTGATTCATGATTGCAAAGGGCCTAACACATAAACTGCCGAACAAGAAATTAGGAAATCCAATGCACTTCAAGGCTTTGTAACACGCTGGTTCGGTTTATCACGTGATGCGGAAGATGTCAAAGGTGGCATCTATTTCGGGCTTTCTTGCTGGCGGTAGCAAAAAATTAAATAGACAGTACCCTCTAAAAATTGTGTTCCGTATTTTCTTTTTTTTTTTCAAAAAGTTTTGTATTTATCAAGAAGGAAAGCGCCGCCACCCGTGGCGTTCAGCTCGTCCATCACAGCCAAAATGTCGGCAGCTCTTTCCAGAATTATCTCTTTTTTAATATTTATTCATCCCTCCACCCCAAAAAAGGACGATCTCTGTTTTATTTTTTTCGTTTATTTATTTCACGTCCTGTCCCCCAAAATACTTTTAAATCCCGCCGTTCGTTGGAAGGCATCGAACACAATTGATAGACAGAAAGAACGCGACTTAAATTCTCATTAGAACGCCGGAGCGGGTGTGACGTCATTACGGCAGAGCAGTTGCCAGATCCCCCGACTTGAGATTTGCGAGCGAGGGGAAGGAAATAAGAAGAAACAACTTAAGGCTCGCTCGGTAGTGGAATATATAATGGTCTCTTTTCGTTTGGGCGGAGGCTTAAGGAACCAATAGTTTCGAATAATGGCTAAAAGGGGAAATAGAAAGGAGATATAATGGCGCATCTCAGCAGCCATCTGTCATTGATTTGAAAAGGGGGAAGGTTCGGAACGCTCTTTTCGAATAATCTTCCCGGAATGTTCCACGCATTATTTTGGATTATTATTATTATACGCGATGTTTCGATCGACTATTCGAATAATCTTGTGTTCGTCCGTTCGTTTTCTTGCCGATCTGCATTCGTGATGATTTACGCAGACGATATCGTGCTGTGAAGGCGGGAATCCGTTCGATTCGGAAGTGATGAGCTATCGTCTGCTTGTTTTGGAATGAGGATGGATCATTATGCAGACGAACGCCGGTCCCGTTTTCACGCTGATTTTTAATGCTCTCTTGATGCACGCCGCCGTTCAGGAAACTATTATCGATGACATGATGGCCGTAATCGATAGTAAAAGTTTTCGCATTATCGGCTACAAGGCTATTTACCGGTGCTTTTCTGAGTTTACGAAATTATTACCGTCATTTAACTCGGGAGTGCGCGGAAAGAAGGAAATAGTTACGTTTTTATAGTTGCAGTTTCGAGTAAATTATTCATAATATGCGCTGCATTTGCGGTCACAAATAGAAATGCAGATTTTGTGGGGAAAAAAGAGAGAGTGTATGAAGAGTGTTTATCAGGCGTTTAAGTTCACACAGTTGACAATGAAAAGGAAAATACTTTCGTGTGAGAAGAGCTTTGAATTTACACCATATGAACTAATTTGCACATGGGTCTTCACAATTACTGATTTTGTTGTCAGTGCTTTAAGATTACGTTGCTCTATTAATTTCTAGACATCCGTGTATAAGAAAAACCTTCCCCAGTTTATACAAGTCATAATTTTTAGTTTACAGATGCAAAAGAAAATGTATTGATGGAGTTCATGCTCTATAAGTCTGAGTATTATAGATAGGGCTGATAATCTACGAGGTAATATCCGATAAAAAACATATACTTTGCCATACTCACACTTATTGGATACAAGATACACAAGTACTGGATATATATTCTACGATAAATTTCTTGGCAAAAAATCCTATCGCCTAATCAGTTGTGCACAGCCCATGAATGTATATGGTCATGAAAGATTGTTTTAAAATTAAAATGGGAAACTTTTGAGAGATCGTATACCATCACAATGCCAACCGTACTAAAATATGGGATTAAAATGTAACATATAAACTTGTGACCAAAATATATCGTATCGTGAAATCAGAAGAACAACTTAGAAATGCATATGATCATGAAAGGTAAAATCGAAGTATAATGGGTTAATTTTTGATACATCATATGAGCTCACAGCCATATACAGTCATATAGTTAACAGTAAGATATGTTAAGGAAGAAGAAAGAAGCAATACTGTGTGATGCATTTGGATAAGGTACATTATACTCCAACACAAAATTGTATGACATTGGGCATTATTGCTAGAAAAGAATATATTTTTTTGTGTTGTAATGTATATTAATGAGGTATGGAATACGTCCTAACTGATACAGTGTACTTTAAGATAGGTCCTCACCTTTTTCATGGTAATTAATAATCTGTATCGTTGTTTAATGTTGTCTTCGTTCTCATGCCAAGTAGTATGGAAGTGAGGTAGCAGTAGGAAGCGAGACTGAAATTGTATCTGTATCTTGTAGTACGCTTTCCATGTTTTGATAAAATATTGACTTAATATTAAAGTCAGATAGGCGTTTCAGATTTTGATACGCTAATGTGATATGGAGCAATATTCTCACTTCCCCAATTCTTAAGAAGTCTTGATAAGCATACATTTAAAGCACCTCTGTACTACCCTATTTTATCACTCCCATATATCCTACGCAGTAGCCACTATTAAAACTGAACAGATGACGCTTTATTTCATCAGTTTCTGACTGACAAAATTACCAAATAGTTAAACAGTAAGCAACCTTAATAACAAATAGCAGTGTTACCATCTGTAAGGACTATGAACTATGTTCTACTTATTTAAGTAACTTCTCTACCAGAATTTCTGATGAACTAAATTTAATAGGATGTTATAAAAATAAATCTGAATACACTGCTGGCCACCCAAATTGCAACACCAAGAAAGACAAGAGATATCACAACAAAATTATTTTTTGTAGATAACATGTTGACCAAGTATCAAATGATTAAATTTATAGACTTCTGTGAAGTGTGGTTCCTGCCAAAATCAGTAGCCAGAGTAGCCGCCATTGTTGGAGATCACCGCTGCCACACGCCTCGGCATTGATTCAAAGAGACTTTGGATGAGTTCTTGGGGTACAGCAGACCAAGCAGCTTCCACACGTTGCCAAAGTTGATCTGCTGTGGAAGCTGGGGATGGAATCTGGGTCAATCGTAGAGCAACCATGGACCACATGTTTTCTATCGGCGAAAGATCCGGAGAGCGAGGCGGCCAGGGAAGCAATTCAATCTGGCGATTGACGAAGAACCGTTGGACAATGCGTGCCACGTGTGGTCGCGCATTATCCTGTTGAAATATGGCTGTGGGCAAGCCCTGAAGGTAAGGAAGGACAACTGGCTCCAACACCTCGGAGATGTAGCGCTGGCTGTTTAAAGTACCGGCAATCCGTACTAGAGGTGTGCGAGAGTGATATCCAATACCGCCCCATACCATAATACCCGGTGCAGGACCAGTGTGGCGGTGCATAACGCAGCTGTTCAGCATCCTCTCTTCACGGTGTCTCCAGACTCGAATGCGACCATCGTGGTGTTGCAGACAGAAGCGTGACTCGTCAGTAAAGACAATTTCATTCCATTCTGCCGTCCACATCCTTCTGTCATCGCGCCATTGGCGGCGGAGACGTCTGTGGTTCTGCGTCAAGGGTAGACAAAGCAATGGACGTCTTGCGGACAGACCACTCTGCTGTAAACGGCGTCGAATGGTACGCGCAGACACTGGATGATGCGTTACAGACTGCATGTGCTGTGCTATGGTTCGTGATGTGACTGAGCGATCCGTCACTGCCATGCTCACAATTTGCCTATCATCACGTGAAGTGGTGCGCTGAGGTGGATGCAATCGAACACGCCGGTCCGTCGTACCCTCCTGCATCCAATGATCACATATCCGCATTACAGTTGTTTGGTTTCGTCCAACACGACTACCGATTTCCCTGAAAGATAATCCACAATCTCGGTAGGCCACTATCCTTCCTCTGTCGAACTCGGATACTTGATCAAAAGATGATCGCTGTTTTCGACGAGGCATAATTGATCGTTTTTTGAAAAAACCACAAGGAAAACATAATTGCCGAACTTGAAATCGTCGAAATCTCCAAGCCTTAAATAGCGCTTTGAAGTGGCGCCACAGGCGCGCGTGATGTGCGTCTGCGCTGAAATTCTAATCATTTGCATATCTCACCTCCGCTAATGCATGTTGTAAATATCATGTTATTTGCATGTTTCCTTCAGGGTGTTGCATTTACAGTGGCCAGCAGTGTATTTTCCTTCGGGTCATTTCTTTTTGTCTCATACATTTTTTCAGTGATTACTTTGTGTCATCTGATTATTATGGTAAGCGTAGAAATATCGTAAAAAATTAAACTGCTATTTTTTCTTAATCATGTGAGAATTTACATTTGTATAAATGTAATCAATTGAATGTTTAACAGATCAAAAACCGTTAAACAATTTAAAGGAATAGAATCATGATCTATTTTTGCTTCATCAGCTGTCTAATTTCAGCACCAAAATCCTTTTGCATCCCTTTATATTACTAAGTTTAAAATAAAATCTCACCATATGTTGTCGCTACTTTAATTACAACCATCTTGGCAGTGAGACCTTTACCTATTGCATTGTTATTAATCAGTGGATTTCCTTGATATTTAATAATCTTTGTTGAATTTTCTTTCAGAAGAAAATCTGCTATGAAACCAATTAAAATAGACAGAATTTATTTTTTAGTATTGCACTTGCAAATCTGTTATCACATAGTCTTATACTAATATACAGCAATTTTCTGTGGAATCAAAATTCGTCTTTTTGATGAATTTGCTTATCACATATATAAATGCATAGCCTTTTAAGAGCATTGTTCTACAAAAACTTCACAACAGATGTAGAAAAATAAATTTCTATCCTCGACATCGATTATAGGTATTGAATGCATTTTTAGATATTGCAACTAGGTCTTATTTACATTCTAACCCACTGACTGTCAAAAACTTGTAAAAATATATAAGATATACAGAAATATTTTGACACGCTTGGCTGTTTCAAAGATGTATCTACCTAACAATTAAGGATTATAGGGAAAAGTTTTTGATATATTTTAACTATTTTCCGACATACAAAAACTAGTAATTTGAGCCTTTTGTGACTGATATACTTACCAGTACAGAATTAGAATAAATGTATTTTCACAGTTTTGGTTTATCATTACAGCAGACCATATTTGAAGTAAAATGCTGCTACTTGCCTCTTAGGAATTTAGTCTGAAATCAGTCCTATATTGCATCAATATTACTTCAATAATTTCTAATCGATGTGAATTACTGATACACTCCCTATGTTTCTACTTAAAGATATCGATTACAAATTTTAAATAAATCTCGAAAATAAGTTATCGGGCGTTTGAAGTCAATCTGTGAAATCCCAACTTTTCTTTTGAAAACTAAACAGAGTATTTTTCGAACACGGACTAACACGGTCTAAATAAATGAAATTCAGCTCAAATCACCCAAAATGCAATTTAAGGGATTTACTTTTTCACCGTACATTATTGCAAGGATAGCTTCATTATAATAGATACTTGTATAAAGGAAATAAAATAATCCTTGCGATTCTAAAGTTCAACTGTTCAAAATAAATAACGTTCTTTTGTGATATTTAAGTGCAAAAAAAGATTCTCTGTTAGAACTTTCCCTGGAAGATGATGGAAATCAGGACGCTGTTGAAGTACAAGTCTCATCACATGTGGAGATTTTATACCTGATATAATCATACTTAAAACTTTTCCCTTACAGGAAACTTGTGGAAACACAAACAGTAAAAAGAAGGCTTCATGGAAACCTCAAATAAAATAACGGTGACAATTCTCTCGTTCTAACTACTAAATCATCATCAAGTCGCGGAAGGAAACGTGGGGTAACACAAACAGTCAAAATAAATGAAATTCAAATTAAAACACGTAAACAGTATTTCAGTGATTTATTTTTTTACCGAAGTAGAATCAAGAAGGCTTCTTAATAACCACAAATAAGAAGAATGGTGACAATTGTCTAGATCCAATTAATAAATCGTTATGAAGCCGAGGAAGGCAACTTGGGGAAACACAAAAAGTAAAAAGAAGGCTCCTTGAGAACCACAAATAAAAAGAATGGGGACAATTGTCTCGTTCTAATTAATAAATCACCATCAAGCCGAGGAAGGAAACTTGTGGAAATACAAACAGTGAAAAGAAGGCTTCATGATAACCCTAAATAAAAAGAACGACTTTTGTCTCGATATAATTAATAAATCATCACGAAGCCGAGAAAGGAAACTTGTGGAAACACAAACAGTAAAAAGAAGGCTTCTTGATTACTACCGCACAAATAAAAAGAATGGCGACAATTGTCTCGATCTGATTAATGAACTACCATCAAGCCGAGAAAGGAAACTTGTGCAAACACAAACAATCAAAAGAAGGCTTCGTGATAACCGCAAATAAAAAGAATGGTGACAATTGTCTCGATCTAATTAATAAATCCTCATCAAGCCGAGGAGCACTGGTGGGATTATTACTATGAAGAAATGCAATGATGCTTGTTTTTTGGGAATTGTTCATGGTGTCAACCATAGCAATGCTCCTGAGCCTGATGGTGATCTGTTAATTAGAACGAGACAATTGTCGCTGTCCTTTTCATTTGACTGTGGTTATTAAGAATTCTTCTTATATACATTCTATATATACAGAGAGTGGGAGAGAGAGAGAGAGAGAGAGAGAGGAGAGAGAGAGAGGGAGAGAGAGAGAGAGAGAGAGAGAGGGAGAGAGAGAGAGAGAGAGAGAGAGATTTGCGCACATTTGTTTTCTCGTTGGAAAGCTAAGTCCATTTCAAGAGGTATTTTATCCTAAGTAAATTTTGATACGGTTCGATTCCTAGCAGAATTTTGTAATTATTACCACTGATGAACCTCTCTGTCTTGTCTAAGAAATTTCAGTAAAAAGAGACCGATAGTCAACATTATTCCAAATAAGTTGGATCCAGCAATTTAATACTTATCGGGTCTGAGGCATATTTTTTTCATCCATGTTTCTTATAATTAATAATAATGAAAAAAAGCCTTCTGTGACGTTTTCAGCATTCGTTAGAGTGAAGAAATTGTTTTAGCTGTTCAATGAAAGAAGCGAATCTCTAAAAAAAAAAAAAAAAACTAAAAATTACTGCATGGGCAGCTACAAAATCTCACCCCAAGCTCGTTCCAGCGTCCCTTCCAAACCCTTTATGCCGTCACCCCTTCCTCCCCCTTTAATAAACCATTAATTCGAATATTAAATTCAACAAACACACTTCCCTTTTCAGTGACTCTTCAAATATTCATACCTTCGGAAGGCGAATCCGTTTTACAACCGTGAACTAATTAAAATATATCGTTGCGCGGTGCATGAAAAATTTATCCGGCGTTCACTTTCGATTACTCTGTTTTAAAGCGGGTTTATCCGTTCGTCCCCCTTTTGTTCCGGCGGGCCCGCGCCGGTAATTCGGGTAATAAATTGCATTTATTACTCCGAAGTTAACATTCGATTACTTTGGAAAGTCGTTACAGTATGTAACGAATTACTTTCTGCTAAGATGGCGAGAGATTCTAAATTATGTATCCACCGAGTGGAAGGTAGAGGCGTATCACAATGCACCTCGTTTGGTGAAAGCGTTTTTTCTTTCTTTTTTACTGTACCGAGCACGTGAGAGGCTGTGCATTTTTTATAATGTACAAGAATGTGTTTTGATATATGCGTAAAGTAGAGACATTATTAGCTTGAAAATGGAGAAGTCAGTTTCTCAAAATCGTTGACTTAATGGCCTATGTACGTGCATACGTGCATTACAAAAGTGATACGATTCTCACTAAATATATTACTTTTAAATAATTATAACTAGGGATACGTAATTTTCGTATTTACCAATTAGATGCGAATAAATGCAAAATTTGCCGATATGAGCGAATAAAAGCAAAAATCATTCTTTTTACCACTTTTCGGCGAAACCTCGGTGATAAACGGCTTTTTAAGCGAAATTAGTTAATAATAGTGATAATTTATTAACATAATTACCATCCACGGTCTTTAAATGAGATCTCACTCTCGAAATTTGCTTTTTACTTATTGGTAAAGACTTAAGGAAGAGAATGTGGAGACTACTGCAATGTTAGCTTTTAACTAAGAATTTTGATACTTACCTAACCAAGTAAGAAAAATTGCGATTTTTAAAAAAATAAATGCGAAATTTCGTACATTGAAAAATTTTTTTGCGAAATTTTGATATTTTTTATTCGAAATTTACGTACCCCCTAATTATATAAATAAATTTTTCTTACGTTTATCTAGACGTTCACGGATATTTTTTTACTAATATGTTTGAACAAGTCTAGTTTAAGCCCTATAGTTAAGGATACATAATTTTCGTATTTACGAAATAGAAGCAAATAAATGCGAAATTTTCGGATATGAGCGAATAAATGCAAAAATTATTTTTTTACTACGTTTCGGCGAAAATTCGGTGATAAACGGCAATTTTAGGGGAAATTAGGTAATAATATAAATAATTTATTAACGTAATTGCTTAACTAAGACCATCCGCGGTCTTTAACTGAAAAATCTCTCTCTCCTTCTGATTTGCTCCGAATTTCACCAGGATAGTTTTTACTTACCGGAGTCGAACCTAAAAATCGAACTGTAAAAATCAACCATCAAGTTTTGTGGAACAATTTAGTACATTTAAGAACGTCTCTTGAACGCCAAAGTCAAGGATATTTCAGTAGTCAACCAAGAGACTCCTGTTGATGTTATACAGATTTACGTACATTGCTTCAACGAAATGCTGCTACCTTAACTTTATAAAAGCTATACAAGGCCTCTATAGTCCCGTTAACCGTGTAGATGCTGACAGATATTTTAGTATGTACAACATAGCAATTAATGACGGCAAAGACTTAAGGAACATAATGTGAAGGCTACTACAATGTTAGCTTTTAACTAAGAATTTTGATACTTATTTATCCAAGTAAGTAAAACTGTAATTTTTTTTAATAAATGCAAAATTTTATATATTGTAATTCTTTTGGCGAAATTTTGATATTTTTAAAGCGAAATTTACGTACTCCTACTTATAATGCATATTAGAGAAGAAGAAAACTGGCACAGAATTTCGGACACTTTGTGTACTATCAAATATAAACTATATAAAAAATTACACTATAGAAGAAATATTCATAAGTATATTACAGTTAAATGATTTTGACTTTCATGCGCTTATCGTAAAAATAAACTTAGCATGTATTAAATATAATTATAATTGAATATTAGGGAAAAAGAAAACTGTCATACATGAACAAATCATATAAACAAAACGATCATATATAAACAAAAAAAATTGCATCTTAGAATAAATATTCATAAATATACTATAAGTAAATGATTATGACCTCCATGTGTCTACCGCAAAAATTAATTTAGTTTATATTAAATGTAATCATATAATGCATATTACAGGAAAGTCACAATGTGTATAAGAAAGTAATCCCATAAGCTCTATACTGCCGGTTACGGAAAGCGAAAATTGTCACAGAAATTATTGGTCACTAAGTGTAAGATCAAATGTAAACAAAAAAATTACATCTTAGTACAGATATTCAGGAATAAATTTCAATTAAATGATTATTGCTTTTATGTACCTAACATAAAAAATGAATTTTGGATATGTCAAATATAATCATATAATTCATATAATAATGTAAGAAAATAGCCACAAAAGCCGTATAATGCATATAAGGGAAAAATAAAATTGTCACAATAGTTGCACGCTTGTGCATGATTATACGTCAATATGTTACAATTAAATTATTGTAACTTTTCTGTGTCTATCATAAAACTAAATTAGCATCGTATATTAAATCTATATAAATAAAACAGTTCCGTAACTGATTGACTCACTGACTGACTGATTGACTGACTGAAATACAACGCACAGACCAAACCGCCGGACCTAAAGGGCTGAAATTTTGCATGGCGATTCTTCTTATAGTGTAGGGGTGTACTAAGAAAGATTTTTGAAAAATTCTTCTTAGATTTTTTAAAATAAAATTTTTAAGCTGTTTTAGTAACTTTTTTTAAGTTTACATTTAAAATAATAACTTGAGGGTTATAAAATTTATAACACGAGAAAGATCATAAAAATTTCTTCAAAATGAAATCTTTTTCGAATCTTTACCTCCATTTTCTGATTTTTGGTGAATTTTCAAAGATTAATTTTTAGAATTTAATTTATTAAATGCTGATCACGAAAAAATATTAAAATACCAAAAAAATATTAAAATACCAAAAATATTAAAATATCCAAAAAAATATTAAAATACAGTTAAAGATATGATCCTCAAACTGTACTACATTAATTGTACTATACTCCTTAGTATATCCTATTAGATTTAATCTGAATATTCTCTTCTACATTATTTTGTCTATAAAAATATCCCTTACAATTTTTTTTATAAATATATATTTTTGTTTTTTTACATCAATTGTATACATTGATCGCCGTACTTATTATATATATATGGCATTAATTACATACATTGACCGTTGTATTTAATTTGAATGTACTCCGTAGCGAAGTGCGGGTTTTCAGCTAGTTTAATCATATAATGCATATTAAAAAATATTCACTGAATATTTTCTTCAATATTTTCTGCAATATTTCTAAAGAAAATATGCTAGGACTTTCAGACTTAACGTGTCCGGCTTAGAAACCAAAGCATTCAGCAGCGCTTGTTCGGACTCGAACCGAACAAACTCTATATCAGTTCCGACGCGCGAACCACTAGGTGCCCGGGCCTAATAACAAAGTTTAAAAGCATAAGCGAGGTTCCAAATGGCACAGTATTTAGGAAACCTTAAAGTTTGTAAAACACTGCACTGAGCTGTATATAACTGTGTATTATATTTAAAAATAACTTTAACTCTTAAAGGATGTACAACTCCAATAATAATACATTTAAAGTATAATTGAGAACTCGCAAAAAATCATATCCGCTTAAAATGGGGTTCAGCTGTAATGAAATTCACTAAAAATTCTTTCAATGGTGTACATAAAGGAAAATACAAAGCACTAAATTACCCATTATCCGCTTCCTCATCCATTACACAGAGGTGTTGGTGAATTCGAGGTAATTTGAATATTGTGCAAAAATAAAGATGTATATTTAGACAATTCAACTGAATATTTCAAACCATTCGAGTAATTCCTTATTCAAGAATCGATATTAATTATTACTCACTATTTTAAGAAGGAATTTCTCTGCGTTCATCAACGATTTATTTTGATAACATGATTTTTTGAATGATTTGCCATCATTCGAATTACTTGAATATTTTCCTTTTTTTTCCTGGGCTTAGAGTCACATAGAACCACTTTTCCGAAATTGTGATTTTTTTTAGAAAATAAAATTTTTGCTGAAAGTAGAAAATTCTCCTTTCAGTCGATAGACGCGTGCAATGAATTTTGAAAAGAGTTCCCCAAATGTCGAACAAATTTGCCCATGAATAAGTTCACTATGAAATATAAAATTACCTCAGTAAACCTTGCATCTTATAAATAACTCTATAAGCCTTCAATATTAAAAATGACCTCGTAAACCTTTATTAATGTTAAAAATTACCCAGTAAACCTAATCTCAACAAAGTGTTTTGTAATGACATTTTGGCTGGCCTCAGTAATCCTTGTATCTTATAAATAACTCTGTAAGCCTTCAATATTAAAAATGACCTACTAAACCTTTATTGAACGTATATTAATATTAAAAATTACCCAGTAAACCTAATCTCTACAAAGATTTTTGTAATGACATTTTTGACTGATCAGCTGTTTTTTTTAAAAGAGATACAAAAGCTTTTTATCTTTGGCTCAGAGCTACATTGCAGAAGTACTGTGCATTTTCCCGAAAATAAAACATTTTTTTCGTAAAAAAAGATCCCTTTTTCAATCGACGGAAACTAGCAATGAAATTCGAAATGACCCATTTTTCTTTTGAAATTAATGTTAAAAAACTTTTATTCCATCGTCATTGATTTCAGGAGTAACCAATTCTTTATTAACTCTAGAATCGGAATTAATCATTTCTAATTACTTAGATGTAACGCCTGATCTCAACAAAGTGCTTTGTAAAGACCCTTTTAGATGATCAGCTGTTTTTTAAAAGAGATACAACAGCATTTTTTTCCTTAGCTCAAAGCTACATCGCAGATGTAGTGTCCATTTTTCTAAAAACAAAACAATTTTTTCGTATATAAAAGTTTCCCTTTTCAGCCAAAGGCAATTAGCAAGGAAATTTGAAGTGACACATTTTTTTTAAAATTGATGTTAAAAACTTTTAAACATGATAAAAATATCTGTATGCCAGATAAGTTGTGGTTCATATTTATATGACTTTTAAAGAATCATTTGCCGCCAAATCTGGAAGCTTCAAATTTGGTTGCTATTATTGCGAGGATAAACAGATAACATCTTTCTTAATTATTGGTATATTCTCTCATATAGGGCTCAGGCATGTTTCTACAGTTCTAAAAGCCGGGTTGTTAGAAATTTTAAGTTTATTACTAAGTAGTTTCTTTTACTCTTTAAACTGTAAGAAATTATTTCAACTATCTCATCTAAGGTTTTTCTTGAATAGTAATATAAAAGCTATTGAACGATATAAAAACTTTCTTTTTTGAGTAATAGGTAAATTCTGTCTTATAATGTGCAATGGAATTTCAACAGGTATAAAAGGTAGGTTGTTGAAAATTTTAAAGACAATTACGCACGAGTCACTTTAATTCTTAAAACTATAAGCAATCATTACTCAGATATGCATATTTGTGAATTAGTAAGGAAGAAAAACGCTATAAAACTTTTAATGTTGAGTTATAGGTACGTTCTCTCGCATAGGGCTCACGCATGTTCCAACAATTATAAAAGCTGGGTAGTAAACATTTTTTAATAGTGGTACGGACGAGTCACTTTTGTTGAGTAATCATTTCTAGGGCCTCAACTGTGGATGTTTTTGAGTTAGTAATCAAGAAAAACTATTGCACGTTATAAAAACTTTTCTTTTTGGTTTATTGAAAACATCTCTTATATAGTGCTTACGCATATTTCAATACTTATAAAATCTGGGTTGTTGGAAATTTCTAAGGCAATTGCGGACTTCTTACTTTTGTTCTTAACACTATAAGCAATCATCTCAACTGTCTCCGTTATCAGTGTTTGTGAATTAGTAATGAAGAAAAGCTATTGCACGTTATAAGAACTTTTCTTTTTGAGTTATTAGTTAATTATCTTACATAGTGCTCATGCATATTTCAGAAGTTCCAAACCATCTAAAATCAGGGTTGTCAAAAATTTTTAAGACAATTACGGATGAGTTACTTTTATTTTTAAAACTGTAAGAAATCATTTCAACGATCTTGACTAAGGCTGTTTGTAAATTGTAATAAAAAAAAGCTATTGAACTATACAATATTTTGTTTTTTTTGAGTTAGTGGTATATTCTCTGATATAGGGATCACACATATTTCAACAATCACAAAACTGGGTTGTAAGAAATTAGGCATTTATGGACGAGATACTTTTTTTTCTGAAAACTGAAAGCGATCATTTTATCTGCCTCAGCTATGAGTGTTTGTGAATTAGTAATGAAGAAAAACTATTGTACTTAATTAAAACTTTTCATTTTGAGTTATTGGTATATTCTCTCACATAGGGCTCACACATGTTTCAGCATATATAAAAGCTGGGTTGTTTAAATTTTTAAGAGCATTACACACAAGTCACTTTTGTTCTTAAAACTGTCAGCAATCCTTTTCAGTGCCTCAACTATGAATGCTTTTGAGTTAGTAGTCAAGAAAAGCTATTGAACGTTATAAAGACTTTTACTTTTGAATTATTGGTAACTTCTCTCATAAAGTGATAACGCATAGTTCAATACCTATAAAATTAGGGTTGTTAGAAATTTCTAAAGCAATTACGGACTTGTTAATTTTCTTCTTAAAACAGAAAGCGATCATTTCAACTACTCCAGATACGAATGTTTGTGAACTGGTAATGAGGAAAAGCTATTGCATGTTTTACAAACTTTTCATTGTGAGTTATTAGTAAATTCCATTACATAGTGCTCATGCATATTCTAACAATTGTAAAATCTGAGTTGTTAGAAAATTTTATGGCAATTACGAACGAGTTACTTTTATTCTTTAAACTGAAAGCGATTATTTCAACTCTATCACCTGTGAGTGATTGTGAATTAGTAATGAAGAAAAACTATTGCAAGATATAAAAACTTTTCCTTTTGAGTTATTTGTATGTTATCTCACATAGGGCTCACACATGTTTCAAGAAATATAAAAGCTGGGTTGTTAAAATTTTTAAGAGCATTGCACGTTTGTTCTTAAAACTGTAAGCAATCATTTCCAGGGCCTCAACTATGAATGTTTTTGAGTTAGTAATCAAGAAAAACTTTGGCCCGTAATAAAAACTTTTCTTTCTGAGTTATTGGTAAATTCCCTCATAGGGTTCACGCATATCTTAACAGTTATAAAACTGGGTTGTAAGAAATTACACAATTATGGATGAGTTACTTTTAGTCTTAAAACTGAAAGCGATCATTTCAACTGGCTCAGCTATGAATGTTTGCGGATTGGTAATGAACAAAGACTATTGCTCGTAATAAAAACTTTTCCTTTTGAGTTATTGGTAAATTCTCTCGAAGTTATCACGCATATCTTAAAAGTTATAAAACTGGGTTGTAAGAAATTAGACTATTATGGGCGAGTTACTTTTAGTAACTGGGTTGTAAGAAATTGGACAATTATGGACGAGCTACTTTTAGTCTTAAAACTGAAAGTGATCATTTCAACTGGCTCAGCTATGAATTTTTGATGATTGGTAATGAAGATAAACTATCACCCGTAATAAAAACTTCTCTTTTTGAGTTATTGGTAAAACCTCCCATATAGCCCTCGCGTGCGCACCAACAATTTATAAACGAATTTCTCTCCGCTGCGTTTTCCCGGGGACATTAGCTTCCACGTGTGTGCGAGACACGTCAAACGCTGTCATTCGGATCCTCGAGCCGAGAGAGGGAAAAAATAAAAGCATATCTTGTACGTTCCGTCGTGTTACCGCATCAAAAATATTATGTTTAATGATCCGCTAAATAAACAGTTTCCTCTCCATGCGCCAAGAGCAGAAGCTTCGCGCGTGTGTTATCTCGCTATCTCCCCGCGTACACATCTCTATCTCTATAAAGCGGTTAGCAAAGTAGCGAGAAAGAAGCAGAAGAGGGGGGTGCTATCGTAAATTATTCCGATAAGCCCAGTCACGCCGGCGATGGTTTCTATGGTAACTGGATTCGATAGAACATCGATTTTTGGGCAACCCCCTCCTGTCGTTCTTTTGATTGAGATGCTCCTGATACTGGACGGAAAATTCGATAAAAGGATTTTTGGAGTACTCAGGGTTTTTGCTCCGTTGCTCTGCAGTGTTATTTTTTTTTGGTGCTTCGTGTTTCATTTGGGGCGAATTTTACAAAACTGAGGAGGCAGACTTGATGGAAGGGAAACATGTTTTTTTTCCCTTCTGAACTGGAACATTGTATGGATGTGTTTGGTGTTGCTTCCATTCCTCGTGCCATGCTGTGTCAAAAGAATAAATCTAGATCTGAATTTTTAGAATCAATATATAGTTGGCCCCATCTTCAATGAAAAATGCCGAGTCGTTTTAGACCTATGAAGTGAAATGAATTCTATAGATACAATTACTAAGGGTATATTTGCTTGATAATAATAATGAGTTAACTCGATAAGGCCATCCAAACTGACGGATTTCATATTTCTTGTTTTGAATGACAGATATTATCAGACCAGTTTTGTTGAAATGTTGAATTTTGCCGAGATGAAAAAAAAAATCAAATATGCAGGCTAGTTTTCTATAATAACTGAATATGGAAGTTCTAAGTATATAGTATACCTATACATATTCAAACATTCCCAAGGGTGGTATCTGGTGGACTCGTATACCCCCTTCAACCCCTATCACCTCACGAAAGGACATATATATATATATATATATAGTGGAATCTCGATTATGGTTTTTCAAGGGACCGACTGAACTGAACTATAAATGCGGAAAAACGATATTAAAATGGGGCAGAATTCAGGATTCCTTATCCGATATTTAAGTTCTTCATATATAGTTACTCAGTATAAAAAAAATAGAACCTGTTGAGCCTTCCGTGAAGTTTTATTCCGGTTACACATGTATTTAGAGTCAATAAAGACTATGAGAAACGATACTCTACAATTTTCTTAAATTCCTGGGTAGCTTGCAGAAGCACCGACTCGAGGCTAAGAGGTCCGGGTTCTATCCCCGGCAGAGAGTCATTAAAATAGAGCATGACCAGTGGAAAGAATGACAGGGAAGCGTAGAGTTATATATAACAAACTCGAGAGGGAAAAATGTTCATCCTCATGAAAAAACATAATAAATAAATCAAATGATAAAAGCGTGTAAGGTCTGTGCTGTTGACCCTAAAAGGGAAGAATGAACAAATATGAGGCATTCCTTCAAAATGGCCTACATAAATGAGATTTTCTCACATCGACCGTGTAGCTAATTTGGAAAAGCACCAGCCTCGAAATTTGAAAATTGGTCCTAGCGGGTGGTGGAGATAAGGTATAACTCAAATTTCATTAACGAATGTAAAGTTTTATTCATAATTCTTTCCGTATCTCATCACAGCGTTTTTAATAAATTTACTGAGAATTTTTTTTTAATTACATTTAAAACAATATATATATATATATATATATATATATATATATATATATATATATATATATATATATATCAATCTTTGATTTTAAGGAACTGACTGAACTGAACGATAAATGCGGGAAAACGATATTAAAAATATTAAAATGTAGCAGAATTTTAATATTTCTAATTATTTGGCGGAAAAACCCTCTTTTAATTTTTTATCTCACAAAATTCTTGGAAATGTTTATTCTTTTTCTAAGATTTCGTCAGGGAATTTTTACACATACCAAAGATTATTAATTCCCTAATACATATGCTTATAGTATTTATGAATGTCAGTGTTTGATGTATTAGTAAAAGTTATACAATTCGAGTTCAGAAGAAAGCAGAAAAACGTACTAACAGGTTAAAAAATTAAAATCGCCTCATTTTATGCTATGTTTAAAAGCAGAATTCAATAGGAGTAAGTTTACTCAATAAATATAGTTAATAAAATGTTAGAGCTAATCACTTTAATACCGACGGTAAGACACTGAAATGTACTTGAGTATACTACACCTTGAGTAAAAACGTTTCATTATATGAAAACATTCAAATAAATGAAAAAAAGTGAAGAACATATGGCATAAAATATCTCAAGATAAAAAATAAAAATACTGTATTAAATACAATGCAAAAAAATATTAAATTTAACAGGATCTACCTCCGCAGAGCAAATAATCCGTATGAAAATATACAAATTGCAAAATTAATTAAGGAAATCCAGTGAAATTACTTTAAATTGCACTTTTATACGCTCTACTTATCATATATGTAGCTGCCTGTATACTATTTTGACAATGATGTGACAGGGAAAAAAAGGAAAAAAATTTAGTGTATCACAAATTTGCTTTTCACGGAAATGGTGATAAAATTTTGACTAAAACAGGGTAGCACTTTGTAAACTACAGCTTGAAATAGTCACACTCTCTCGTGTATTTGATTCCGCTTTTATATTGGTTCCCCTATCAGTTTTCATATATATAGAAAACTATGCAAACAAATGCAAATTTAAAGGAATTTTTAATGAAAGCAATGCTTTTTATTTTTTTACTGTTATTCAAGTATCCCACAGGTTGTTTATCTCAGTTCCCAATAACATCGAATGACATAATTTGAAGAAAACATAAAGCATGCTTGATTATCTACATCTGCTAATTCTAGTTTCTAGATCTTTAGCACTTGAAGGTTAAAGGGTATCTGATGAGACTCATAAAGTTGAAATGACGACTGCATCTCTTTCTGGGACATTTCCACTCTATGTATATTTCTTCTATCTACATTCTACGCAGTGTAGCTCTTGCTGGATTTCACATACGTTGTAGCTATTTCTAGACCAAGCAAATACGGTATTTTGACCTCGAGTTACGAAGATAATTGGTTATCTGACGATTATGTTTCAAGATGTTCAGTATTTAGTTTGTGGGCGGAGATGGTTTTTTGAAGTCTCATTGAGGTCATCTGTTGCTCGAGAGAAAAATATTTTGTTTATGTCAAAATAATTTTATTACCATAAAAACGTGATTCAGTTTGTAATATGGTTCCACATGTTTCTAAACCTACGAAAACGAATTAAATTTTTTAGTATTTTGGAATGAAGAGGTGCAAATTGATAAAATAAAGTCTTCCAAGGCATTTTTTGTTTGGCATAGACATATTATGATCAACACGAATAGAATGAAATATTTGAATGTAATTACTCTAGCAAAATTATGCTTTATTTCGCCGCAATTTAGTAATTAATTTTAATTCTTTGAACTGTTAGATTGTGATGGGTTGTCTATAGATATGAGATTGGCTGGCCCCGAGTCCAACATGGTTTTGGGTTCTATCGTTAAAATAATAATTTTCGGGACTGCCTGACTCGAGCCTGCCTAGCGGTAGAGAAATAAAAATACTCTCTAAAACTGAAAACATATTTATAAATGTTGATTTTCCAAAACTTATCAAAACTTTTAAGGTTTAATTCTTAATGATTTAAACTCACTTTTAGGGATTAGAAAAACTTAAAATATTAACTTTGAATAACTGAAAATTAAACGCTCTTCTTGAATCTATTATGCTTGCCTAGGTATACTGTTTAGGTTTTTTTTACCCGCTCAGCTTTTGAAGATGAAAGCTGAATTCACTTTTAACATTCGCACTTTTAACATTTGCAATTAGTATATCTTAAGCGGCTTCTTTACATTTATTCACATAAAAGTTCGATTATTGTGAATCGAATCTTATGTAAACCTTACAACTTGACAGAATATAGCCAGAGAAACGAAGATACCAGCAAATTGTTTTGGGATGCAAGGACCAGTATGAACTCTCTTCGTGACTAAACTTTTGAGTGTGTATATTTTTCTAGTTTATTTTGTTTCTAGTTTTTATTGTTGGTTTCTAGTTTATATTGTTGTTTTGTTTTGTTTCTTGATCGTTTGTAATGTTGTGGGCTGCCTGATCTGTATGGATTAATTTTCCGTTATTTATAGCGATTATTTTCGGGTTTTCTAATCCCTCACTTGTTTTACTAGTTTTGGTACATTTCATACTACACTTCTTTGCCTCTTACCTCAAAAGACACGTTTTTGAAAAATTTAGAGAGGTAAGCAACTCCGATATGGTGGAAAAATTGAAAGGTAAAACCTGGGAGAACATTCAGGACTGTTGGAAATCGTATGGCCACAAACCCTGCAAGGAAGCAGTAGCAAATTTCAGGCTACAGACTGGACACGACTGCTTGGCAGAACATCTGTTCAAAATGGGTATATTTCCAACCAACGTTTGCCCGATCTGCAGGGCAGGCGTTATGAATTCGGATCATCTCCTAACTTCCCATGGACTTTATAGAGACTTTACTACTAAGGGGCACTCTACCTGAACTAGATTCAAACACAGTTCTAAATTAATAACACTGTTTATTAAAACTTGACTCATAAACATGCTTTTCAAAATAAATTATGCGCACTACTAGTACGAGCTAAATAAACATTCATGCAAGGCATATTATTCGAGTATAGACACGTTGCAATGACATACAGTTTGAAATACTCACAATACTTGAAAGTCGACGAGCAATGCTGCTACGTAAACTTTAGGCCACAGAACGTTAAATAACTTTCGTCTAACATGAACTCGCGTAGGTTAGCATCAACCTAGCTAATCACCTCGAGCTGTTGCTCGCAAACTCCTTTCACTTCCTTTCGCTTCTTCAACACTTCCTTTCACTTCCTCTCACCTCCTTTCTTTAATCTAGCTGCTTGGTATTTATACCAACCGCGTATGCCGCAATTAGCGTATCTTAAGCGGCTTCTTTAGATTTATTCACCTAACAGTTTGATTATTGCGAATCGAATCTTATGTAAACCTTACAACTTGACAGAATCTCCCAGAGAAACGGACATCGGCAAATTGTTTTGGGATGCAAGGACCAGTATGAACTCTCTTCGTGACTGAACTTTTTGATTGCGTGTATTTTTTTAGTTTATTTTGTTTCTAGTTTTTATTGTTGGTTTCTAGTTTATATTGCTGTTTTGTTTTGTTTCCTGATCCTTTGTAATGTTGTGGCCTGATCTGTATGGATTAATTTCCGGAATAAAGCCATATGTAACACACTCTTTATCTCTTACTTTTTCAATATAGCACTGGGCCTTTAGGGGCTTGGTTAAGTGATTTCCACGGGTCGGACCTTAAAAACCTATCTCGAACTCACCTCTGGTTATCTAGTACAGTGGTCCCCAACCCCCGGGCCGGTACCGGTCCGTGGATCAAATGGTACCGGGCCGCCCAAGGAACATTAAATTTTTTCCATTTTATTTACTGTGGTGTATTTCTCTCGGGTTAGTGCTACTTTGTCGGGTTTGTGCTAATTTATACCTTTGTAACAGAAGAAATCTTGTAACTATTTTAAATTAGTTTATTAAACTAATTTAAATTAGTTTATTAGTTTATTTTAAATTAGTTTATTAAACATTTCAAAATTATGAATTAAAATTGCAATCATAGTCCCCCCCCCTCAGCGGGCCACGGTAAAATTATCAAACGTTGACCGGTCCGCGGCGATTAAAAGGTTGGGGAGCACTGGTCTAGTACATCGAAAAATAATTGTTTCTAAAAGAATAGTATGCAAAGTCCCGGGTTGTAATTTAAATTTAGATAAACAACGATGAATCGCAAAAATAACAACAATTAATGCGGTTAATCCTCCGTTGCGTAGCGGGTGAAACGATTCAAAATAGAAAAAAAGGGTGCCAACCCACTTTTTTTTCATTACCATATTAAATATCCCCATTCTCTCCTCCTTTGCAGCGGGCAAATGATTTACAGCCACCAGCTTTTTATCGCGATGTTCGCGGTTTGATATACAACCGTGCGCGGTTGTGTCACAAGGTTATGACAACTATAGTGGCAGTTTCTCATCGTCAGGGAAGTAAACAGTTTTGTAGCGGCGTGTTTTATGACAGGAAAGCTGATAACCCTGCGAGGCGCTGACTGGACTATCTCAGGTGAAGCAAGATAATGTGCCGGGTTCGGAATGTGGAGCGACGCCAGCCGTTTCCATTCGTTTTTAATTTGAAATATTTAGAGAGGTCACAGCGAACAAAGAGCACTCGCTGCGCATTGGGTGCTAAAATATCCTTGAATATATTTTTAAATTTTTATTTACATAAATAAAAATGTAAATGAACATTGCAGTAAATTATCTGTTTATGTGTAAAGACAGTATAAAGTTTTACATACAATAACTATAGTTATTGTTAGGGGTACGTAAATTTCGCAAAAAAATAACTACAATATATAAAATTTCGCATCTATTCACAATATATATATATATATATATATATATATATATATATATATATATATATATATATATATATATATATATATATATTTATATATATATATATATATATATATATATATATATATATTTATATATATATATATATTTATATATATATATATATATATATATATATATATATATATATATATATATATATATATATTTATATATATATATATATATATATATATATATATATATATTTATTTATATATATAATATATTTATATATATATATATATATATATATATATATATATATATATATATATATATATATATATATATATATATATATATATATATATATATATAAGGCAAAGTTGAAAGTGAAGAACCAGTATAAGCTCTAATACTACTTGCAACCAGGAACTAATAACATGAAAAGATAAGAATTAAATAGGTTTTAAACAGCATCTCTTCATCAGTGGTGCAGATACTGTCTAAAAACCAATGGATTGTTTCTGATAAGTATAATCTAATAAATAAACATACTTAGACACCTTACAATCCATAAGAAACAGAAGAATTGAATAAGTAGTTGCTTATATATATATCCAAATATTTCGCATTTATTTTTTTTTAAATCACAATTTTACTTACTTGGTTAGGTAAGTATCAAAATTCTTAGTTAAAAGCTAACATTGTAGTAGTCTCCACATTCTCTTCCTTAAGTCTTTAGCAATGAGTAATAACAAATTTCGAGAGTGAGATCTCTGAGTTAAAGACCGTGGATGGTATTAGATAAGCAATTATGTTGTTAAATTATTAATATTATCACCTAATTTTGCTTAAAAAGACTTTTATCCCCGAGTTTTCGCCGAAAAGTAGTAAAAAAAAAATTTTCGCATTTATTCGCTCATATAGGCAAATTTTGCTTTTATTCGCGTCTATTTCATAAATACGAAAATTGCGTAACCCTAGTTATTGTATAATTAATACATTATATGTAGGATTAGTGTCCCTTGTTTCTGGGAGTAACGTTCTGGATAGCTTCGGGGGGGGGGGGGGGGACATGTCTCTGGGTAGCGGATTTGCCTGTTTCAGGGTGTAATGATTCTGGATTGAGGATTTGCTTGTTTAAGGCAAGGCAGTAGATAACGGAGTGTCGTCATTTCCTACCTGTCCAGAACCGGTAGGCTGTATACCTGAAGTCATGTCACCCTGAAGCAGGTAGATTTTTTAGGCTCTTTTAGGATTTAATTTTTAGTATGTAGGGGAACAAAAACAGTGTGTATTAGGGATTGCTGAACCTGTACTTGAGAACCAGGTATCAGGGAAGAGATATTGGAACTGAAAATCCGGTTCGAATGACGTCTTCAAAACCTGTTATTAGAAAGTAGAAAATTTTAAGTTTTAAAAGCATTTTAATGTGTAACAGTTTTATCGTGATTCAGAATTAATCACTGTCTAGAACTTTGAAACCCTTTGCCTTAAGGGAACAAGGGACCATTAACCTTGTTTTTCATTAATTTCCAATATTTTACTCTGAATACCAAAACAGTATAATTAATGTTCTTTTCTACTACATGGAAGATAATTTGAAATCCCAAATAAGTATTTTGTGAACGAACAAGACCTGTTTATCAAAAAATTCTTCAAAAATTCTTGGAACTTGTTCAAAATGCTCCATGCTCATTCATTTTCTTCTGATTTATTCCAAATTTCTAGGAGTTGTTAATGGAAGTGTTTCTCACAAAGCAGTGCATAGTTCTTTGAAATCAAAAATATTTTTAAATTTTATAGACTATAAAATAAAGTAAAAAGATGCAAGAGCTTAAAAAAACAACAGGCAGAATAAAAAAAAATTATTTAAGACTTGAGATTCATACACACAAAAAAAAGTTAAATACCCAATTATCTATATATATAGAACAGTTCCGTAACTTACTGACTGATTAACTGGCTTTTTTTGTAACATTTTTTAAGTTTGCATTTAAAATAATAATTTGAGGGTTATAAAATTTATATCACGAGAAAGATCATAAAAATTCCTTTAAAATGAAATCCTTTTCGAATCTTTACCCCCATTTTCTGATATTTGGTGAATTTTTAAAGATTAATTTTTAGAATTTAATTTATTAAATGCTGATCACGTGATTTCTTTTTCTGGTACTTTAAATAAATTTATCGTCACGTGCAGAGCAACTAAATAGATAAAAAATATTTTTTTTCTTGCTAATGCGGCAAACGATTGGACATTATCCAAAAAATATTAATATACAGTAAAAGATATGATCCTCAAACTCTACTATATGAACTCTGCTATATTCTTTAGTATGTCCTATTAAATTTAATTTGAATATTATGTTCTACATTATTTTGTCTATAAAATATCCCTTACGATTTTTTTGTAAATGCATTTTTTTTACATCAATTGTATACATTGACCGTCGTATTTATTATATATATATATATTGGCATTAATTGCATACATTGACTGTTGTATTTAATTTGAATGTACTCCGTAGCGAAGTGCGGGTTTTCAGCTAGTGTTTATATACACATGGTAAACTTATAATAATAAATTAAGGTTTTTAATTGATATGGAATGCACATGGAACATTTTTTAAAAAGTTAGCAATTTTGAAATTTTCGTTGAAAAACAATCATTATTCTGCCAAAAATTCCTTATTTTGAACTCAGTGGTTTTCAATGTAGTAAAACAGAAAATTATTCTCATTTTGTATATAGAGTTAACTATTTTAAGGGGGTCCGGGATACATTTTGAAAATTTTTTTATTTATCGAGTTAAAATTTTGAATTTTTTTGTGATGGTTAACCATACAATTTGTAAACAAAATCACATCATAAAGCTTCTCAAAAAGTTTTTAAATTTTTTTTAAATTTAAAATTTTTAATAAAAGTTGGGTAATTTAAAATCGTTATAACTCGAAATATTATTTGTCGAATTTCAAAATTTTTTCATTTAATTAAACAGAAATATTTAAGTTTTAATTTAATTCACAATTTTTTAAAACATCAATTTTTTAAAAAAAATTAAAAATATTTAGATTAAAAATTACGAAAAAAATTATGTAACTTATTTTTAAAAAATCATATTTTCAAAAGTAAATATTTTTTTCAAATTTGCTGAACCAAAATTAAAGTAAAATAGTTTAAAAAGACATGTTACAAGTTTCAACCAATTATCTTTAACGGTTCTTGACTTATAACAATTTAAAGACTAGAAATGGGGAAAAACCCATCATGCAAAAAAAACGCACTTACAGGCTTAAACAACGATTGGCTACTATTAGAATGTTGTAAAAAAAATAATAATTTCTCCTGTTCTAAGTAAGATAGAAACATGATTTAAACATCATTTTAAGCGCAAAATAATACAAAAAAATTTTAATGCAATACATTTTTTTCCGAAAATTCGAACAATTTTGTGTCCTGGACCCCCTTAAATTTAAAAATTTTCAGGTTGAAGGTCCCTTGTCCCCTTAAGCTCATCCATAGTATTAACTACTAGATCCTCCTCGACCATCTCAGAAGTCAATACCCTCCTGCTGTCAAAAGATATGTCATCGAGTGTCATTTGCTTTTTTTGATTAATTTCATATACAATTTTCAAAAGAAATTTTATTTATTGCACTTATAAACAGCAGAAGTATATTGCATTTTATTTTATTTTATAATTATGCAATCTAGTCTTCGGCGAATTTCTAATCTAGTGGCAAATCGAAAACATAAAATCTTAAAGCGAATTTGGTAATTTCGGGTTTTAGAACGAATTTCCTGAAATTACCTGAAATTAAAAAAAAATTTAATGGAACCGAAAACCCGGTTCTAATGGTTGTACAACCGGGTATTCGGAACTAGTCAATAGTAAGTTTAAAAAAACAACATTTTAATGGGGATAAACAATTTTTGCATGCTTTACAATCTATCACTATCTAGATCTTTGAAAATATTTATCTTTAGCGTATCCACAGTATTAACTACTAGATCCTCCTCAACCACTTCAAAAGTCAATTCCCTTCTTGTGTCAAAAGATGTGCCATCGAAAACCATTTGCTTTCATTGATTTATTTCACATACCATTTTCAAAAGAAATTTTATTTATTACAGTTATAAACAGCAAATACAGATTGCATGTTATATTATTTACAGTTATGCAATTTTGACTTCGACCAATTTTTATTCTAGTGGCAAATAGAAAATACAGACACAAAATCCTCGCAGAGAGTTCCATAATTTAGGGTTTTAGAGCCCGTATTCTTAAACTTACTTTAATAAAAAGTAAATATATTTATTTACATACGGAATATACTAAAATTATTTACATTATAAATACATAAAGTTTTTTCATGAATATTTAGGGAAAATTTTTTATGGTTCATGTATTATTCAAACCCGGAACTTTCCCGCTCCTAGAAAAATTTGAGAACCGAAACCCAGCTCTCAATTTTTTGTCCGGTTCTGCAATCCCTACACCAAACCGATTTAAAGGAGAAACAATCAATCAAAATAATTTTAAAAACTGCAGCACCTGCAGAAACTGGCCCTCAATTTTCCTCATTCCACCTGCTCGAGTTTCCATCTTAGATAGAGCAGCCTGCAGTAAATAGACATTGTACTCCCAATAGACCTCTTTATACCAACAAAGATGTCAATACCACCAAGGCAGCAGAGTACGCCTTTAGGTCTATATAATGTTGTCTTAATTGGACTGAGCAAATTTCAATGAAACGAAAGAAAAATAACACTTTACCAATTTGGTAAATTATTAATAAAACACGCAGTTCACAGAATCATATTCTAATGTATTTGTCTCTAATGCAGCGACTACTTAAACAGTTTATATAATATAACACAAAACCTGAAGTCACAGTTATAAGACCTCACATATCTACCTGTCGGTTTTGCGCATCTACTTCAGATTTTTAACCCATTTGGTGATTATATGTCGTTTAGAAAAGAAATGATAGAATGAAGGAATATGAATTATTTTATTATGTTAAATAATACAGTTATGAAACAGTTCGTTCATGAAAATTATGTGGTGTTCAAAAACTAAGCTAAAGACTGTCCAAATTAGACTTTAAGACACAATAAAATTTTCTCTCCGCACGCTGAAACTTGGCAACTAAGTAAACTACACTTTTAATGTATGTTCGAGTTCATTGATACTCAAACAGATGCCTTAAAACGCATCCGGGATGCAAAAATCTCGAAAGAAGTACAATAGTGTTTTATTGACTTAAAAAAATTTTGATAAATATTTCAAAACCGCATGTTTCTTTTATACCAGGCAAACATTTTATGCTGTACCATATATGAGTATCCTGCTACTAGTCTGTACTTACAGTCTATTTGTTTCGGAATGGCACTTTTTACGATTTGTATTTTTAAAAGGATAAAGCCTAAGTTCCCCACACTGTATCGCTATGGAATTTTGAATAGCGGTCCTATGATCTGTTTTCATTAAACTGTCCTCAGACTATTTGACTGGAAAGAAAAATTCTAATATTTTTCCAGAAGCTAAACTACCCAGAAGAAAGGAAGGAACTTCTTACTCATTAAAATGACTGTAAATTTTATAAATAAAATTTATAAGTCCAAGAGATAATCTATTTTAAGACTTACTGTGCGCAAAATGGAGAGAATTATGCCGGGAGAGCAGTTGAATTTTGATTTTTTTCAGTCTAAAATTTCACACTGTTCAAGTATTTTTAATCATATTATTACATTTGCATTTACCTTGTTCTGCAATATTAGTGGCTTTTTAGGCCATAGTTGACTATTCCCAGGAAAAGTTTTATTCTAAACTAGGGCATGCTGAACCAGGTAACCGAGAACTGCGTATCCGGGCACCGAAGAAAATGTTTAGAACCGAAAACCCGGCTCCAATGGTTGTAAAACCGGGTATTCGTAAGTAGAAAACCAAAATTTAAAAACAATATTTTAATGGACATAAACTGTTTTACCATGCTTCAGAATTAATCACTATCTAGATCTTTATTTTGTCTTAAGCGCATCTATGGTGTTAACTACTAGATCCTCCTCAACCATCTCAGAAGTCTATCCCCTCCTGCTGTCAAAAGATATGCCATCGCGTGCCATTTGCTTTTAATATAAAATTTTACCGAAAAATTTTATTTATTACACTTATAAACAGCAAAAGTATATTGTACTTTATATAATTTAAAATTTTGTAATCTTGTCATCAAAGAATTTCTAATCTAGTTGCAAATTAAAATTAAGAACATAACATCGTCACAGAGAATTCGGTAATTTTGGGTATTAGAACCCATTTTCTTAAATTAACTTAAATAAAAAATGAATTAAAAAATTTCTTAAGCAAAAAACTAAAATGTTTTACATTATAAATAAATATACTTTTTTTCATTAAATATTAAGGGCAAATGTTTTGTGGTTCAAGCATTATTCAAGCCCTGGTGATACCAGGGTAACTGGATCTGGAAAAATTTGAAAACTGCAACCCGGTTTTGAAGTTTTAGTCCGGTTTTGCAATCCCTATTCAGAACCGATCCTACAAATTGCTAGAGCTTTTTATGTGGCTTAGTGTAAGCATTGTATGGTTCAATGTAGGCTCTCTAATGGACTCGACATAAATTAACCAACTTTTATATAAAGAGAAATTTCATGAAATAAAATTATGACAAAACATGTCTAAATAAGAAAAAAAAAATAAAATGTCCATTCGGTTCTCACCCCTTAAATATGTAATGTATCTATTTTGTATCAATTATTGGAAGAACAATCATGTCTACTTAAAGGAGTCTATGTTTCAAGCTTCCACAAAGTGGACTCGGATTAGAATCTCGAATGAAGCTTGGACCTTCTTTTGTCGAATATCCTCAGAGAGCAATTTTGGTTCACCTGTATGGTGCCAACATTATTAAAGTTGACAACTTATCGTGGTGTGGATAGGCCAATGTCCTGAGGACAAAGTGCTTGCTTGAAGCGTTGGGTAAAAAATGTTGCCATGGACATCGAAGATGTAGGAAATAATTGTAAGATTGCCCAACTATGTTAAGAAGTAGGGAAAATATCACGGGTCTGCGTTGCGTTTGTAAATTATAACACATATATTTCACTTTCTTGAGAAGACATGCACCCGTTAAGTACTTTTCAAAAACTCTTGAACTGCATGCTGAATTGGGCTGCTACATATGTCTACACCTGAATGAATTCGATAGCTAAAATGATGTACGGCGATTCGTTTTAATGACATTTTAAGTTTCGATAAGAGCTAAAAACATATAAATGCAGATGTTTTTCTCTCTTAACACGTCTCATCGATTTCGTAAACAGGGTTTATTAAATGAATCCTTAGAAATCAACAAGCAGTGCATTTCCCACACATTTTTGCTGGAGCACGCGCGCGAATAGCTAGACTCGGAATTTTTAATTTTATTTCCTTTCGATTTGCCCGGAATCATTTTAATAGCATTTTTAATCGCTCGATATTTATGAGTGAAAAATGGAGACAAATCGGAAAAATATTCACTAACATCCATTTCAAGTTTTAATTAAATTTCGTTCCTCCTATCCTATTAATTAGTACTTAACATTACCGACTTCCACCCAACAAATGATCCTTTGCAGTGCCTTTCCCCCCCCTCCGCTCACTAAAATTTAACAGATCACTAAAAATCAAAGCGATCGCGAAATTGCAGCGGCGGCTTTAATCACCAGAAAAGCAATTAAGAAGGCATGGGCAATTTGAATCGGAGGAAACCATCTCTCTCTTTCTCTCTCTCTCTCTCTTTCACTCCATCGAAGTCGTGCATGTCAATTAACACTCCTACGAAAATTAAAGACAATTCCGCGCCGAAATATTCGCAGCCGACAAACGTAATTAGGAACTTAAGACTCCAAGAGGCAAATTCACTGATTAAAACTCTTTTCTGCTTTGCTTAATCCCCTATTGAAGCCTATGGATTAACAATCTGTACGATTTCAAAAAGACTTCAAGACAATCACAAGTCTGTATCTATGTGTATACTAATACATATTCAACTTCGCAGTTGATTTAAATAATTAAAGATGGGAAAAGGTGGTAGCAAGCCGAAGTCCACGAATCGGAAATTCGTTCCGGAGCAACCCGCTCCCTGTAATTCTTTGGGAATGATTAGGATTTTCATTTTCAAGCTGGGCGCGACAGTCTTTTGTGCTTCTAACATTATTCCGAAGCTCAATGGTGGGCATAAATATGAGATTATCTTTTGCGGATCTATAAAATTTATGCTGAAATTTTGACTGGAAAGTCGTGATTAAAATTCCAAAACTCCCAACAATGGAGCAGAGTGCCTTCTCTGGGCTTAAGGCGATAGAAATGAGACTTCTGTCACAGGTAAACAATAAATATTTAGGTGCTGAAATTCTTTGAGGATTTTTGAATTCTAATACCTTATTTATAATTCTGATGAACCCGGATCCGGATATTTTTAAGAGAATTCGAAATTATGATAGAATTATTGCCCCGTTTTCAATTATGTTAACAGCACTCGAATGATAATATATCTCAAGTTTTAAATTACATCTCATTTGCAGATAGGTTTTGCATTGTGATACAGAACCCTAGGAATAACTGACAATTACTTCATATGTGCTTGGATATCCTTTGTCTCTCATATAGACAGTTAAATGTCTGTTGTAGGGACCGATCAAAAAACTCACATAAATGAGAGTGTCACTTAAATAAAAGGTCATGTGGTTTGGGCAAACATTTATCTTTGAAAGTGACATTATGCGAGAATAACATGCAAATTATTCATAACTGCAATGAAATGTAACTTTGTATACAATGTTCATTGGTTGTAAAGGATTTGCGACCACTCATCCTCTCTCAATGTTGTACCAAATTTATCACTAAATACAAAAATAAATGAAGAAATGCTTTATAAAAATGCGTAATATGTCTTAATACTCAAAAACGCTCACCCGATTAAAAGTTTATTTCATCAAAAGTATTCTGAAAACTAAAAGACTATTAATTCTTTTTAACTTTTGTTATGGGTAAACCAATAATAACAAAATAATAATAGATAATGGTTTGATGAATTAACAAATCTTAAGATACCGGAAAGTTATTTGTATTTCAATAAGTAGAAAATTTCACCTATTTGAAACTACACTCATGCCCATAAATTAAGGATAATGCCAGCTCAGGCAAATAAAGGTTCAGAAACAAAACAAACGTGACTTATTCATAAAACCCATTTATTATACAAAAGATGAAGAACAAAAAATATCTCCTTTACAAAAACTTAATATTACATGGTTGGTATGATGGTTAATACATTGTGTCTCCCATGCGATGAAATACAGTCCGTACAACGCTTAGGCATGCTGAGTATCAAATTATCGAGCTGATCTTGGGGAAGATTTCTCCACTCAGCAAGCAATTCTCTCCCAAGTTCCGGTACACATGTAGGATGTGGTTGACGGGCTGCAACTCGTTGGCCAAGCATGTTCCACACATGGTCTATCTGATTCAAGTCAGGTGAGAATGCTAGCCATTCCATACGGGTGATATCTTCAGATTGAAGGCATTCGTTTACGATGTTTGCTCGGTAAGGACGGACGTTGTCATCCATAAACACAAATTCTGCACCCATGACACCCCTAAACAAACGTACATGTTGTTCCAGAATGATGTCCCGATAAATGTGGTCATTCATGGTTCCGATTTGAACATGCACATCTGTTCTGGAGCCCAGTATAATTCCACCCCAAACGAGCAATCCTGCACCACCGTAACGGTGTCGTTCAATGATGCTGTCTTGGTGGTAATGGGTACCTGGCGTTCTCCATATGAAAGTCCGACGTGGATCAGACTGCAAGCTAAACCTTGACTCGTCGGAAAACATCCCACAAGCCCACTATGACGATGTCCACATTGCATGTTCTCTACTTCAGGTTAATCGCTGCCGACAGTGAGTTGCCGTGAGCGGAACACATCTGACAGGCTTGCAAGCATATAGACCAATATTTCCCAAACGTCTGTACACGGTTTGCCTTGAAACTGTGGTACCCGTGGCTGCAGATAGCTGACGAGAGAGGTCGGAGGCTGTTCTCCGCCTGCTTCTTTTGGCAGTTACTGCCAAATACCGATCTCCATTCGGCGTTGTAACTCGGGGGTGACCTGAACTATAACGTCTACTGACATTTCCATCATCTTGGAATCGTTGTCAAAGCCTAGAGATGACACTTTGGGCAATTCCAAGTTCGTCGGATACTTCCATCTGAGCACGCCCACATTCCAGGCGGCCGATAATTCTACCACGTAAAAAATCCTCCACATGCGTCCTCTGTGTCATAACTATTCGGTTATGGCACTGAGCGCCTTACAGAACGCTTGTGAACAATTTTACTTCTTTGCTACCATTCCTTATATACCCTTCTGTTACACTCTCGTCATTGTGACGTACTATCGGCGTCATCTGGTGGCTTCCTGTAATTTGCATATTATTCTTGAAGATGTGTGTGATAATTCTACAGGTGAAATTTTTACTTTAGAGTTCAATTTCCGTGTGATTCTGAATTATCCTAAATTTATGGACATGAGTGTATGTGAGGGCTTTTTATCACAGCAGCTTCCTGCTTACTGGTAAATTAGAAGCACGAACTACCCCCACCCCCCCCCCACACACACACATGACATAGTAGTTAGCATCACTAGCTTCCACCGGCTGGGCTTGGTTTCGAATCCCGACTAAGGTTTGATTGATCTTCTTGTGTTGTCTTCTCACAAGGAGCAATGGTAGTTCATCTTTACGTTGCTCCCAACGATGAAGTGGCCAACGGAAGTTCGTGGTGGGAATGGGCGATTGTGGTCAAATGTATGCCTCGTAGGAAAAAATATTTTTTTGAACGATTTAATCAAAGCATTCTCTCACTAGTCGATTATTTTTGTTTTCTATTCAATAATTTCTCCGCACCGGGCTATGGCCGACTGACTAGGGCACTGACATTGCTTTCAGAGCTTGTGGGTACGCGTTCCATTGTTTGAAGAAGTGTTTATGGCCGATCAGAATAGGCTTTAAACTGTAGGCCCCAGTCTAGTTAGCCCTTGAGTAGTTGACGTAGTGTTCTCAACCAGCCAAGAATTTCCTCATCTTCCCAATCAACAATCTCTCTTTATCATATATTTTTTCAGTAAAGTTCCTCTTATTGTTTTTCCTGGTATTTTAAAAGCCTCCGCTAGAGATTCCTTCGGAGAATTTCGATTTTATCACAGATATTTGAATACAAAAGAAATTGATAACATTTGTTTGTTTACCCATATTTTATGCGACTAATCCTCTCAAAAAGCAGCGGTGTTGAAAAGCTGCAAAAATGACCGTCTCTCCTACCGATTCAGGTTGACCACCTCGGTTAGTCGTTAATTGAGCTGATTGCACACAACCAATTGCAAAAGTCTTCCGATATAGTAAAGTAAGCACTTCCGCAAGGAAAAATATTTTTACGAATTATAAAAGAGAAATTGTACAATCATCCTGATTTAGATACTTTAAAATAATCAGCGATTTGTTTTGAAAAACAAATCATTGGGGGTTTCAATAGTGTGAAATTTTATTCCTGAATTTTTTAATTTTTGGAGTCTAAAAATAATGTTTTCTATTGAAAAATGAACCTCTTTAGTCGGGTAAACCATTCAACAGTTTTGGATCGTTAAGAACAATATTTACAACAAGGTACCTTTAACATATTATTGTTATCAGTCAGTGTCCTTCCAGAAATTGAAGAATTAACACTGGTACTCTAATTTTCAATAAGCGTTTACAGTGCTTTGTAAATGTAATGTTGTTCGAGAGCTCTAAAAGCATACAATCAAACGAAATCCTACTGCTAGGTATAAATAATTTAAAAATAATTAACAATTCTGGTTACTAATGAAGAGAACTTTGTATTTTGAATCTGTTACAATACCAAATTTTTATAAATATAAAATTAATAAAAAATACTACACTTAAAATAAATACACTTAAAATAAAAAATAAAAATATTTTTTATTGACAAGTTTACTCAAATCCGGTTGCCAAACCACACTTCAGAAATAAAAATTCCCAAATTGTAATTAAAAAAGGGCCATCTCGGAGGCATAAACAAAAGAATTAAGGTGTCCATTCAAAAGCGGGAAAAACATTTAAATGTTTTGGATGATTATAAACAATATTTGCCATAAGCTTCCTTTAACATACTGTTGTTATCAATGAGAGTTTTTCCAGAAATCGAAGAATTAACTCTAATTTTTAGACAGGCGCTTTCAGCACTTCATAAATGTAACGTTATAAAAGAGATATAAAAGCAGACAATCAAATGTCATCTTACTGATAGGTAAAAATAATTTTAAAATTATCTTCATAGGCTTTACATAGACTCAATTTTTATTTAAGGGGACTCACGACCCTTAAGTCTAGGAAATAAGGCATATTTTCATACTTTTGACTCTTTGTAACTATTTCAATTTACTCCCAATTTTTCCAAATTTTATGTATATGATAAATTGATATATTTATTTTAATAAAAAAAATTTCAACTCTCAAAATAATTTTAAACATTTTTTTTTAAAAATGCTTTAGATATACCTTGTTTTTTAAGTATTTTTATTGTAAACTGGATTGTGCTCAGAACTATGAAATTAATTTTACACTTAAATGTATAATTCCTGTTTTATATTTAAAATAAATAATTCAAAATACAATTGAACATAAAACATTCAACATTAAAATATTTTTTCAATTTTTTTTACAACTACTCAAAATATACTTAAAATTTCCTTAAATTTTTGCATTAATTTACCCCTGAAAAAATAACAAAATGGTCAGTGATTGCATTAACTCTAGTTCAGACGCAATAAAATAACATGATTTTACAGTGATAAAAATTTCATGGATTTATGTTTCATAGTTTTTGAGATATCAGTTGCGGAAGGATGCAAAATTACATTTTGAGAAAAATGATTTTAAAATTTGTCTTACCGTAAACTTGATCATTAATTAAATATTTAGAATATCAATATCTCCGGAACTAAGCGGGATATTTTCATGCGGTTTGCTTTATTTTGTTCAGAAATGATCAGGCTTTAACATATAATTTTTTTTCAAAAAATCGAATGTTTTAAAGATTTAAGGGTAGTGAGTCCCCTTAAATATTTTGTGTGTTAACAATTCTGGCTATTAATAAAGAGTACTTTCTATTCTCCATCTGTTAGAATACCAAATGTCTATTAACAGCACTCAAAATTTCAAAAAAAAAAAAAATATCTTTTTTATTGAAAGTTTTCGGTTGCCAAACCACACTTCAGAAATAAAAATTCCCAAATTGTAATATTAAAAAAAAGGTCCGCCTCGGAGGCAAAAACAAAAGAATCAGGCGTCATCCTCCTTAAGGAAGCCGTGATCCGCGAGGGATTTGACGGGTGAGATCCCAGTAATCCGCATCAATGATACCTTGGCTGCAGTAATTAGGCAGAGGCGCTTCCTTTTTGGAAGAGCCCCGCTAATGCCTGCCAGGCTTAAGCACATTACTATGGCTAATTAAGCGCGGCGTGTTTTTCATGATCAATGGCAACTCTGATTTTTGAGTGCGTGTGTGTCGCGGGCAATTGGTTTTACGGCAGGATCCGACGGAGATGTCTGCAGATTTCGGGAATGGAATGAAATCGGGGAGCCAATGGCTTTGTAACGAGCTCTTTCTGATTTCAGGTTTTTTTAAAAACTCCATGAGGGATATGTTTATGTCCATTAAATGTAATTTGACTGTTTGGTGTGATAACACATACGTGACGGAGCGTGTTTCAGAACATGGTTAGTTCAGAGACCACCACTTCCATATGGTCTCTGCTAACTTAACCTTTAGCTTACGGGGCTCATTACGGGGAAATTTCATATATATGTATAAATGTGTATATATATATATATATATATATATATATATATATATATATATATATATATATGTGTGTGCGTGTGTGTGTGTGTGTGTATGTATATATATATATATATATATATATATATATATATATATATATATATATATATATATATATATATACATATATATATACACTCACACAGACATATTATATATATATATATACAATTAAACTTGCGTTCAAATATTGAGCCCTCTGTACCTTACCTTCAATTAGTCTGCAATTTATAAATTTTGTAAGTAAACTTCCAAACCTTTCTTTATAACATAAAAATAGTATTTCCGAATTTTTCTTTTATAGCAATTTCAATGTTTACCCCTGGTCGCGTTGCTATAAAAATCGTCAGCAACCAGTAAGCAAATTTAATAGTTAAAATTCGGGGCTATTCAAGTATAACGTGAGCACATTTTTAGTGATTTTAGATCCTCTCCCTCCCTCGTAACCAAAAACAAGGAGGTGTCAACCCCACACTCTCTTTGTGTACGTAAGATTTGACAAATTTTTTGTGGCTATTGCGTAGGTCAAACGATGTTTTTTCAATCATTAATTTTATTGTACATTTCTAAATAAAAATGTGTAAATATTAAATTATTAAAACTGTAAATACATTGGACAATAAATTCAAGCAGTCAAAATTGTATCAACGTTCAAAAAGGTTTTAATTATTCTTTGCAGGTGAATTTCAGAATACAAAATTAAGTAAAAATATAAGTACAAAGTTTATGGAGGAGTTGTGATCATCGCAGTGCACTCTCCTGCGTGCATGTACGTTTTTTGTCTCACGTAAACATTACCCCTAACCATGTTAGCAAAAATAAACAAAGTTTGAGCACCTCTCCCCCCTCAAATTTTCCATGTAAATTCTCACTTACTACTTGGGTTTCTGTTCAGTAATGTATCTGTGTGTGTATATATATATATATATATATATATATATATATATATATATATATATATATATATATATATATATATATATATATATATATATATGCATATATAAATATACAGGGTGGACCAAAAGTCGTACCCTGATTATAAAAATTCATTACAAAATAACCGTTTAATATAATAATGTAACTTTTGTACCATTGGGTAGATCAGTTTTAGCAGTTTTTTTTGTGCAATAGTTGGCACGAGTGCTCCTTCAAGAATGACTCAGGGGAAAATTTGTAAGGAAGACATCATTTTCGGCCGAAATGCCGTCGATTCAAGAGAAAGCCCAATGTGTGCTTTCGCCAATTAAAGTTCAGTGTAAATTTCGACGTTGTTATGGACGCAACCCTTCTGATGCAAAATCAATAAAGCGATGGTATGAAAGGTTTTAATAAACATGCAGCGTTAAGGATCTTCCCAGGAGTGGCAGGCCAAGTGTGTGTGAGTGAAGCAACTGTTGATCGTGTTCGGCAATCGTTTCAATGGAGTCCTACTAAATCAACTCGTGAAGCATCACGTGAACTTCAAACACTGCAAACAAGACTTTTATGGAGAATTCTTACCAAACTTGTTTGCGGTATTTGGAGTTCACGTAATGCTTCACGAGTTGATTTAGTAGGACTCCGTTGAAACGATTGCCGAACACGATCAACAATTGCTTCACTCTCACTAGGCCTGCCACTTCTGGGAAGATCCTTAACGCTACCTGTTTCTTTAAACATTTCATACCATTGCTTTATTGAATTCCATTTAGGAGGGTTTCGTCCATAACAACATGGAAATTTACGCTGAACTTTAATGGGTGATTTCGTTTCGTGAAACAAAGCACACATTGGGCTTTCTCTTGAATCGACGGCACTTCGGCTGAAAATGATGTCTTCCTTACAAATGTTCCCCTGAGTCACTCTTGAAGGAGCCCACGTGCCAACTATTGCACAAAAAAACTACTAAAACTGACCTATC